>PYAF01000301.1:2556603-2590006 GCA_007407185.1 Glycine tomentella
ATCAGATGTTGTATATAACTTGGTTATATATGTATGATGATGTTCCTCCTGTATATGTATATCTTTGAGATATTTATGTTTCTGCCTATTGTTTGGTTGTATGATCTGGTTAAGCAGGGGCTTGTGTTGATGCTTGATGTGGGTTGTGATTCCATACATAATGTTATCAAGAAATATGGTTTGGTTTTTATGCTTCCGCTAGATAAACATGTTTTAATTAACTATGGTTAAGCGCTAATCTGATGATTATATAATGATAATACGCCGGGTATACACGGGGTGTTACAGTCATCGGCCTACGCTTCTCAATGGCTTCATCTTTGTTACCTCCGACATTTCTACCACTTGCTCGGTCAACATCTCGTCCAAGAGCCCGACGCATTCCTATAGTCTTAGTCATAAGCTGTACAACATTTGTTTACATGTTAGATACTCTTTCAATAAGAAATACACAATTATAAAATAATAAAAGCTTGCCTTGGTAAACCTAAACTGCTCCTCTAAATCAAACATTAGATACTGTTTCAATAACAAATTCACAATTATAAAATAATAAAAGCACTCATACACACTAATATCATTTTAGAATTTGGGCTTTGTGCTTTGGGATACACACTAATACAAAACCATTTTTAAAAAATTACACCTCATATGGATTGACCAATCCATATGAGGTTTACAAATTCGGTAATCCATACACTCCATATGGATTGGCCAATCCATATGAGGTTTATGGATTCAGTAATCCATACATTTCATACGGATTGGTCAATCCATATGAGGTTTACGGATCAGGTAATTCGTACACCCCATACGGATTGGTCAATCCATATGAGGATCATGGATTACCTAATCCGTAAACCCTATACGGATTGGCCAATCTGTATGGAGTGTATGAATTACCGAATCCGTACAGTGACCGCTTCTTCCTTTCACGAACCAAAAACACCAGCACTTACCTCAGCAGTGTCGCCATCAACTAGAGAACACGCCACCAACCAATGCCACCACGAACCACCACGGTTAGCCGAACAAGGAGAGGATGAATGTAACGCAAAAACCAAGCAATCACCAAGCACAACATGCATGAAGCAATGGAGGAGAAGAGAAGAGAAATTGAGAAATTTGGCTAATTAAATAGACAAGGGCAAAACGAGAAATCCACTATTACACTAATGTTGTAGTAGAATTTTGAATGGTGTATGAAACACCACTCCTAACCCAGCGAACATTGTATTTAGTCAGGCCAAGATTTCTTCCAATGAAAGGTTGCTTTCTAACTTGTGTTTGGCTTGGAAACACTCTTTGTTCTAGATGGGCTGGTGGTAACATTCTACTTTGACTTTGGTCCTGAGATTCTCCAAAACCCAACTCCAATTCTATATTTCAAAAGATTTAAAACATGAGACTAAATTCCAAATTTACATAACTAAGTAGATGCATAAAAACTAAATATTTTGAACTAAAAAGGGGTGAAAACAAGGATTTAACTAAGGGATAGATGAAATAATTGCACTTATATATACCCAAAGCTAGATATAAAATGCGATTATCACTAAATCACTCTGCAATTTCATTTGGTAAAGACTTCCTCAGGGTTTTTTTAGGGTGAATTCCTTAGGTTAATAGTAAATTAGTAGTATTTTCAAAAGCTAAATTTTCTTTTTAGCTTCTTTAAGTAGCTAGCCTCATATTTTTCCTTCAAGATCAAGAAAACACTACAAGTGCCAAAACTATATAAAGGATTGTTACTTATCTTATGTAACAATCATCTTACTGTGACATGGAAGAAATTGTCCATAACTCATTTTAAGAAAATATAAATTTAAGCAAAATTTTACAAGTTATGAGTAATTTCAACATTCCAAAATCAAATGTTTGATGGCATGATATGGATGAAATTCTTGTATTCTTAGTATATTAATAAGGTGACATTGAAAATTAAGATATTGCATCATTTGTGTTATATTTGTCCTTTGTTGTGAGATTAATTTTGATCTTTATGTTTAGATAAATAACATTACACCATTCCAAAAAAAAATTCTTGTATGATTTTGTTCATTATTGTTATAGTTATTCTAGAATTTGAATCAGTCTTTTTGAAGCTACTTGAATTTAAATGCATGTATTCCATTTTATTTTTTTTTTACAAATATATAAATTATTTTTAAATTGTGAATTCTCTCGCAAAATCTTACAATTTTTAAAATTAGTAGCTTCCCAAAATTTATGTTGCATTGTATCCTTGCTTTTATAGTATATAAGTGTTGAACACAAGTGTGAGGTGAAGTCTCACATCGGATAGGAATGAGAAAGTTCACTTATATGATTTTTATTACCCATTAGTGAAAATCATTATGATGCTTACTCCCTCAGATTTCCCAAACAATTGGTATCAGAGTCAATGGTTTAACGTGGTGACCGGCTCAAACGAGTAAGATGGATTGGCGGTGGATCCATGGGCATAGGGATCCCTTGAATCAAAAGTCTTCCTACCATATGAGTTCATGAATTGAGGGTCAGGCAACGTTTTCCGCATGCATTGTGACAGTGCAAGGTATTAAAGCATGTTGGTGGCAATGGCTAGACAAGTCAAGGCAGTCACGGTTAAGCTCTAAGAGTTACCATTGGATACTCGTGGATGAAAATGACTTTCGCTCGAAGAGAAGGCTACCATGTGGAAGAGACTCACACTTGAGGGGAGATTGTTGGACTACAAGTGTATGGTGAAGTCCCACATCGGGTAGGAATGAGAAGGTTGAATACTATATAAGTGAAGATAAGACCCACAAATCTGAGCTTTAAGGTTTTGGGTTAAAGTGTGGTGTCAAGTTCACTTACGTGGTTATTATGTCCCATTTATATGGTTTGCTCATGACACATTGGTTAAATTAGTTAAATCTCCCATATGATTAATAGTTGTTCTTTAAACTATTGTAACTTTAATTTTATCTTGTCATCTTTGTTGTGAACTTTACATTTTTTGTCTATTGGTAAAATTGCTAAACTATATTTAATTTTAAACGAAGGGAAGAATAAAGTTATAAAATCACATTCTATCCATCGGGCAAACATTTTTATATATAATTTTTTTTATTAAATTTGATTACTTTTTTCTGTTAATTAAATCTTGAACAACTATATAACATAGCATAAATCTCCTATTATTATAAATTTATCAGAAAACTATGAAGGAAATCCTCCTATATATAAATAATGGTATTACCCACATATTCCTATTTTGATTTTTTTTTTCCTTTTCATCTAGTCTCTTTTGTAGGTCATCACAACAATTGCTTACGCAAATCAATACAAAATTAGACAACTTTTACCTAACAATATTGTTTGAGGACATAAAGTATATGTATTATACCACTTGCCAAGTTCTCTTTTGCCATTTGAATATTAAAAAAATTAAGAGGGGGGGGGGAGAGAATATTGTACGCAACCTTACCCTTGCATATGCAAAGAGGCTGTTTCTGGATTCGAATCCATGACCAACAAGTCATCAAGATACAACTTTATCGTTGTGTCAGGGCTTGTCCTCTGCCATTTGAATATTATAAATAAAAAATAGTTTTTTTTTTAAATATTAGCTCTATTATTTAGTTCACAAAAATGAATTTTTTTAACCTAATTCTATATAAGGCTTAGACATGACAAATAAATCTGTACCCGTGAAAATCATCCTCCACATGTTCGACTTTGACAGGGAATCTCTGTTTTGATCAAGCACGGGTATGAATATGGGTAATACCTGTTTATTTTAAACAAGGACGGCATACCCATACTCGTCCCCATATTTGACAATATAATTACTATATTACCCTTAATTTATATTGTGAATATTACATGATTAATTTTTACTAAACTTTTATACTTACTAATCATTATCTATTTTTTCTATTTTTTTGAAGACTAAAACTAAAACTCTAAGGACAACATAAGTCATAAGGGATTATGGTCTCTCTTTCAAGTCTCATGTTTCGGGATAGTTGTCAGGTGATATGAATATGATTTTCAAAGGGAAATTTTTATTATGATAGAATTTTATTAGATTATGACAAGTTGGTTGTCTAAGCTTGAATCCTTGAATAAATAATATATTTAGGTTTGTTTAAAAAAATTAAAATCATTTTTTTAGTTTTTTTTAGCAATTTTTTTAATTATTGGGCGGGAATGGGTATGGGACGGGTATACCCAATCTTCAATGGGGACGGAGATGGGGAATGTAACAACCCGCCTCGTCGCTACGATATTACTAACTCTTAATCGTGTAACTTCAATTTTAATATGAAAACTCATTAATTTGATTATAAAAATGATGGTAAATTTTTCGCGATAATATAATTATCATACACATGTTACAATTACATATTTAAACACATTATATATATACATTAAATTAGTACATGTCATCCACATATCAGAACTTCCTTTATCTTTACATGTATATACACCTGAAATTACATATCAACAAAAAGCCAAAGACTAACTAAGAGAGATTTGATTAACAAAACACAACTCTTTCTCCAAAAAGGAATTCAATGTCATCACGTCGGCTTGGCGGTTCCAACAAAAAGAAGATCTCTCTCCAAGGTCACCTACTGCTGCTCATCTGCTCCCACGAACGAAAGTTCGCGATCATCACAGGTACCAACCACACGGCACAACAAATGCAAGGGTGAGTTTATTATATAAAACCAACAAGCATCAAATAACAACAATTGGAAAGGAAACAACATTAACAACCACTATCATTACCACAAGTCCATCAGTCCAATACACACTCGACAAACTCATCATTCCATTACACATTCAACAAAACAATCATCCAATGCATTCCACAACTCAATAGTCATGTTTAGAATGATGTATGCATCTAACTCATCACTTAGCATGCAATGTGATACCATCTTCATGGAAATAGTCTGTCTTAGGAAAATGATGTAGTAGCTCGTCGAGGTCACCCTGTCGTGCACTAGTCGCTCCCCCCTCATGGTGATCAGCCCTGAGTCACAAAGGAGTTCCAAACAGAGTGATGCTCCCTAGTACCCCGTACTTACTGCCACCATTCTATTTCCATCCATGAAATATGAAGTATGAACATGGGCACCATCAATGCAATGACCATGGATAGCTCGGCACCAGAATTTCAAGCAATCCCTTTCTCTCTTGGGATGCTTAAAATTCGTAAAGTCACTCTCGCAAGGTTATCTAGTCATGCACCCCCATGTACATACACAACATCACCGATACACTGACCATGGATAGATAGGGACTGGAATTTTAAACAATCTCATTCTCTCTTAGGATGCTTAAAATTTGTAAACCCACCCTCGCAAGGTTATCCAGTCATGCATATCAATATTATATCATTTCAACATCATCAATCACGTCAATGACATCTCAATTTCAATATCATCAACCACATCACAAGCAATCACATATCACATCTATACATAATACATATGTCTGAGATTCACATTTCCCAGGTCTTCAGACAATCCAAATACCATACATTCACAATTCATCATATCACAAGACTAATATTTTAAGGAAAATTCTAAATTAAAGAGGAGGACTACAATATATAAAACAAGCTCTTATGCCCACTTAAAAGTTTAATAAAGAATTAAATATGAAAATATATTATAAAATTTTGGGCAGAGTCCCATCTGTAATTAAGACTTTTCCCAAAAATTCAATCATTACAACGACAATATCATTCACAGTTTATCCATCAATAAGTCAATTCATCGCATCCCATTGGTTAAAAATATTTTTTCTAGAAAACAAGAACAAACAAATATCAATCATAAATACATCGCATCCCATTAGTTAAAAACGTAGTTTTTCTTGAAAACCAGCACACGACAGGGACAGGCAGATATCCTCATAGTTGGACTCCCTGGCCCCCAACTATGGTATCAAAGCTATAAATAAATAATAAACTCCACTTACCTATCCAGGGTTCTTCTTGTTATAGCCTAGCGGTGTTGTTTCGTGATCCTTCTAACACGTGTGCTTGTCCGAATGCAGGACTCTATATACCAAATTGAAGATAAATTAGTGTAGATTTCAAGGACATACTTAACATTAACATTCGGGGTCAAATACCCACTCAAATTTAAAAAGAGGCTAAAAATGGTATTTTGGGAGTCCACATCAAAAGACATCATTTTGAAATTCCAATCACACCAATGTGATCAGGATTCGACAAGGATCACAGAAATGACATCAGTTTCATAAAAAGGAGACTTTTACAACATCTCATTTTCAAAGGGGTTTTTCAAAGGAAGTGTAAAACTCCCAACAACAGTATCTAGAACACAAGAGACACTAATAGAAGCTTAAACTAGCTAGGAGAAGATAAAAGAAACCAAGGTTACCTCAAGGAAATCAAGAAAGGAGGATTGAGAGCTTCATTCTCTACCGAAACTTTGAAAAGAGTTTCGAAGATTTCGCTCCAATTAAAGTGTTCCTCTCCGTGCAGTGGTCTCGTGGCAAGCAACGACGGTTCATGGTGGTCACCGGAGGTCTTGGGTGGTGGAGGGTGATGGAGGGAGGTTGGGGAAGGGTTGTGGGAGGATAAAACCTCCATTTTTGTGACTTGGAAGCTTTAAAACGTATTCTGCACCGCCTCCACTCGCCCAGGCGACCAAAAATTGCATGTACAACTCGCCTGGGCGATCTGCCAAAATTCTAGAATTTCTGCTTCAGTGAAAAATTAATTTCTCACGTTACAAACATTATTTTAATAATCCCAACGGTCAATAGTTACATATATGAGTTATGAAGCTTGATCTAAAATTTTAAGACGATCCAACGGTTAACCAATCTAGAATGAGAATTTTACTAAAATAGGTTTTCAAGTTAAATTCAGAATCACTCAATTACACAACGCAATTCAAACAAACTCCACATAACTTGACATCTACACCAAGCAATTGCACATGAATAATTCACATAACATTTCAACTACTCTAAACTAATCAAATAATCAAATAACATAAGAAATACATTAAACATCCGTTTTCAGTTATCGAAATTTTAGGGTGTTACAGGGAAAAAATCCATACCCATAGAGAATGGGGACAAAGATGAGGATGGATTTGTGGAACCACATACCTGTCATCGTCCTGTCCCGTTGCCATGTCTAATAAGGCTTAACATTTTTTGTTAAAAAAAAACATTTGATCATCATCATTTTTTCACATAATTTTTTTATTTGGCTCTAATAGTTTGTTAATGTCATCATTGATTTGATTTGCAAACATATTTCCTAACATATGAAAGGAACATAAGAAAAATTAAGGAAAATAAATGGGTAAAGGATTTACAAAAAATAAATAAGAGAAATTATTTATTGATTAATATTTGTTTATTATAATCATGCATGAATATATTTTTTCACTACATTATGCATGGATATTATTTCTCGTAACAACTTTTTTCTTAAACATAGCGGTAAAATTGTGTCTTGGTGACTTGTTGGTCATGGGTTTGAATCCAAAAACAACCTCTTTGCATATGCAAGGGTAAGGTTGTGTATAATATCTCTCTCCCTTATTTGCGCATAGCGTGGAGCCTCCGAGTAATGGGGTACGTAGACCACATAAGCCACAAGCATGGGCAGACACAAGTATAAAAGAATGGGGGGCAAGTGCCCCCCCTTAAATTTTCAAATGAAAATACTAAAATACCTTATTTTATTTTATTTTTACAAAATACCCTAATTCACTCTTCATACCTCCTCTGTTAGGCGGATACATTGATACCTCGAACCTTCTCTTCTCTTGTTCAAGCAGCAAGCACGGAGCACCTCGACCTCTCCTTCCTCTTGTCGTGGGGTCGTGCTCTTCTGCTCCTCCTCCGTCAGGACCGCCACCGTCAACCATCGCCCACCAGAGCCTCCTCGCACAACACGCCAACACCTCCGCCAAGACCGTATTGCCTCTGCCTCTGCCACTGCCACTACTCCGTCTCTCTCCGTCAAGGTAAGAACCTATATCTCTCCTTATTAAGTTGCTAAAATTCATGAGATTTCTCTCCCAATCCCATGTCACATTTATGCTTTCCATGGTTGAGAATGAATTTGTTTTGTTAGGTCTATTATAGAATCATACGATTTGGTCCTCTATGATTACAATTATTAGGTCTGTTATAGATTTCTAAGTGTATGCAAGGACCAAATGTATCGATTTGGGTCTGTTATATAATAAAAGAAAAAGTATGAATACGGGCCAAACGTCCAATCTTAGAAGCAGAGGACCCCTTAATATTTCAATGCTTATATCTTAAAAGAGTCCAAAAGTTTAGAACTGTGTTTAAAATATGCAACTTGATACCTTCTCCCTTTAAAGTCAAGTAATTCCATATTTACGGGGTTTACTATATAACATAATAAAAAAGTGAAAGGGAAACATATGTATTATGTCATATTCAAGGTTTGGACAAAGTTGATATTTTCTAACTGCATAATGGCATAATTGCAAGTTTCTTCCTTGCAATTATAGTTAGTAATTACAGGTTTTGAATTCTTTCTTTTACATATTCCTTCTTCAAGAATTCTTTTTTTTAGTGGGTGAGATGAAGTTGATTAATTGTTTTAAATCATTGGAATTTTACTAGAGAAAACACAAAATTGATATGTGTAATTTGGGTTGTGTTTGTAAGTGCTTAAATTAGTCTTTCAGTTTGAAGACAAGGTCTAATGATGCTGTGAAATTTTAGCCTTAGTTAAAGAGTAAGGAATTTCCTCATTCCACCCTTCAAACAACTTATAGCTTTTAGATCTATATGTGTAGGTCCTTTATATGGATTGATCCTCATTTGGTTCTCATTCATGTATAGTTTATGTTGTCTATTAAAAAATTGTCTTTATCATTGATTTATTTTTATTGCTGCTATATTTTTCTTCTTCTTCTTCATTCAATTTGATATATAGGTTCTTTACATTCTTTCATGTTTTCGTTGGATATATTAGTTCTGCACATTTTTTTCTCTTTCATGTTAAAGGATGATTCATGGAATTCATAAAGATTTTTGTTGATTTGTGTTTTCGGTATCTCTAAACCTTATAGGAAAACATATACTGTGAGATTTCAAAGAATAACCCTTTTATGTTATTTATAAAAGAAGGGTATTTACATAACATGGATTTACCTTATTAGTAAGAATGCAGATAATGTGGCTTCTTTAGCTTACTTATGAGATAACATTTTTTCTAATATGTTAAAACACACAAAGAAACACTACTTTTGTGTAAGGAACTAAACAAAATAAGACAATTATGATGGAATTCCAAAAATAAGGTCTAGAAGAATGACATTGTAATTATTTTTCTGGATATGTATTTGAACTTATTGAGTGTTCTCCCTTGATTAATTTTCTGGATCCGTCACTGACCACAAAACCACGAACATCTAACACACATAGTCAATTATCCAAAAAAAGCATGTAAAATCATAATTAACTCAATTATAAATAATAACTATAAAACCTTAAAAGGAGACCAATAATGTAAGATGATGAATACCAATGTTAATGCCAATAGATTTAGTTAAGCCACAATCAATAAGTCAATGGTAGACAGTAGTAGCGATGCTGCGATGGATATTTTTTGACATTTTGCAAGACAGTCATCAATACATTCTGCATAACCATGAGCACCATTTCATAGTAAAGGTGTACATTCTACATCACATATGTCACCACAATTGGGTTTACCAGACTCGTTGCTTTGCTCAATTTGTATAAACGAAGGATTGCAATTAGCTTGTGCAAAACCAAGCATAATCATGATTATAATCACTACTACAGTAGTTTTTATCTCATTCTTTACCATAATTCGTGTCCAAGTCATACAATCTATATCTATTATGTATGAATGTTAAGTTTTTATTGTGATCCTTCAAGGAAAATAAACAAATTTATAGGCGCAAAATAATGCATATAAAATACACTGCTAAATACGTTATTTTTAAGCAACATTTAATAAAATAACGTTTACTAAAACGTTACCAATACCTTTAATAAATCTCATTTTGTAACTATTTTAAACTAAATGTTACTACTATTTTATCTATTTATATTACATTATTGCCCCCTTTAAACCATGTTGAACTGGTAATGCAACGGTACCAGTGATCACCAACCCCCAATGATGTCAAAAAAAAAAAAAATACTTAAATACTTTTTTTGCTAAATCACTTTCAAGTTGAATAAGGAAGGAGCAATTTTACTGTAAAAAAAAAAAAAGGTGCAGTTTTCCTTGGTTCAAAACCGATCAAGATACGACTACGGCATACGAGTTCTCTGGGCTGTTAATTTGTTAAATTGTCTTGGATATCTCTTCTTTTTTTTTTTCCACTAACATTTATTGAAATCCCACCATCCAAGTTACTCCATTAACACATCAAAGAAAGAAAAAAAAAATCCGAAAATCCAATCGTTCAAGACTTCAAGGACTACATAATAACTACTTGGATTATTACTTGTTAATTCAGATTATTAATTGTTAATTCCAGTATTTGTTTAAAATGTGAAATTTAAATATTTGATCAAATTTAATGATAAAATGTTATTATTTGTCAAGAATGTGATAAAATTATTAAAGAAAAAAAAAACATGAATGAAAGTAATGTATATTTAAAGCGATAAAAGTTTTTTTTTTCATCCTAAGTCAAAGATCATGAGTGTCCTCTAATCCATTGCATAAAAAATTGATCTCACTCATAATACATAACTAACACTTATCAAAAAAAAAATTAGATATAAAGAGAATCGAATGATGATTCTCCTGCTAAATGATAGAACATCTTTAAGTTTTTTTGACGTTTTTAATCTTCTAATACTCATTATCTTCCTTGCTATTACATCATCTTCTCCCACTCCTACTACTTAAAAATTAGTTTAAAAAACCTAAAACACACACAATTAAACACGACTGCAGCACTCTATTCTATATTTCTATACGAAGTAAGATAAAACTCGGTTGGTTGGTCATCAATTTGAATTTCCTTTTCATTTTGTTTAGTAATATTTGACAACCAACGTACTCATTATGTTTGCTTAGTGAGGTACGGATTTTGTAGGACAAAGTGACAGCCAAGGGATAAGGGGTAAACTTTCCAATCCCTGTATGATGTCTTGTAAGATCACCATCTTCTGTTCCTCAACGTACCAAAATGAGATGATGAAAATAAATAACATAATATAGCACAGACACACACACACAAAATGCAGTAAAGACACCAAGAACTATATCCTCTTCAAAAACAGTGCTTGTTATCTATCAACTGTGGCAGCAAGATAAAATTCACTACTAGTTCAATGGTAGAAAAAAGTAAAATGTATAGGCAATGCAGATGCATTCAAAAAGCAGGGAAGGCAAGTGTGGTAATAAAAGATCAAAATATTTGTATCAGAGGTGCTACACAACTAGCTCCAACCTGTTAAGCCTAACCTATCAGCAAGATTGTACATAACCAATTGATCCCAAACAGGGCCGAAGAGGCGTTCCCCTCCAATGGCAAATGTTAGAGCCCAAGAACTGAGAAGTGTCGCACATACTGCAAACCCAATTGCAGATCCAACAACATCTGCACAAAGACATCAATCAAACTAAGTCAACAGACAAAACATAGGAAGGCGTCTCAAAACAAATTCATTATATTGTAACCAACAACAACAGTCTTATCTAACTATATGAAGTCGGTAAATGAATCACAGGACATCATTAAGCTCGGTTACAGACTAAAGGTTTAACAACATGAGAATGTTAAAGAGGATGTGTGATTATACGAAGATGGATAAGATAAGAAATGAAGATATTTGACGAAAGGTAACAGTAATACCGATGAATGAAAAGATGAGAAAACATAGATTGAGGTGGTTTGAGTGCATAATGAGATAGCCCCTGAATGCTCCCGTAAGAACAGAATTTTATTATCAAGAGCTTGACACAAAGAGAGATAGAGGTAAACTGAAATTTACTTGGGAAAAGGTAGTTAAACAAAACTTAATAGAGTGGAATATAGATTGACATAAGGTGTGTCTTAGGACAAAATGGAGAAAATCTATAAACTTGATAGGTGGTTAGACTTGTTATCTCTATGTTCCAGATAGCCCCTTTTAAATCATTTTCTTCTTTATCTATCTCCTCCTTTTTCCCCCTTCTTTTCTTTTGTCTTATTTCCCCTTCCCCTTCCCTTTTTTTTCAACCTTCTCGTATCTATCATTAGGTTCATCTATCACCGATCCTAATTAGCTTGGGTTAAAATGCTCTTGTTGTTAATGTTGATGATGTTATCCGCCAAATTACTTAATACTAGTTAGCTTATTCGACAATTAGTTCAACTACAAAAATAACAGTCTTATTTCCCCACATTAGGTTGGCTACATAAATCACACGGCACTTCGTCATTCGACTCAACTATCAGTTAAAGACAGATGCTTAGCAGCGTTCTTTTAACCACCAAATTACTTAAAAACCAGTTAGCATATTGAACAATCATTTCAACCATAACTAACAAGAATGAGATGAAACTACACAGCTGTATAGATGCAATGTAATTGAAACTAATTGTCACGAAAAGCACAAAGGCACAAACAAACTCATCATCAATTTGAGATATTAAAAAGAGCATAAGTTTCAATTCTCAATACAACAGTCCCTTTTTTAGTTTTATTTTGTGCGAACAAATAAAGCAGACAGTAGCACACCCTAGATATTAGAAAACAGAAAACAGTTGAAGCAAATAATAATTGAAAAGGAGTGCATAATTTTGCAAGTAATTGAGATTAGGTTAGGTTAGCTTATGATACAAGGGCGAATGCGAGGGAAGGAGTGGGAGTGGCGAAGGACGGGACAGAAGTAAAAGCAATTGACGGCCCAAAGGAGAGGGAGAAGAGCGAAGCCGAACTGATAGAACCTGCGAGCGTAGCCCACTGACTCTTCCTCCGACAGGCCCAATGGGCCGTCGATCGTTGGCCACACCGGCATCGATGACGCTACCGAATTATTCCGATGAGGGTTAGGGTTTGGATTGTTGCTCTGAGACTGTGCCTCCATCTATGTGATCTGCCTCCACCGCGGATTTCTACGATAACCAAACCCTGAGATAAGTGGAAATAAAAACAAGTTGTCAATTCAATCTTCTTGTGTTAACTAAATTTATTTATGTTTCTCTGTTTCAGTGGACAATGACTGCTAAATTACTTACTGTGCAAGTGGATCGTCGCATTCAGTCACTACTCTACTGCCTTCGATTTTGCTTGATATCTGTTTCCGTGTTCGAGTCGAAAAGACAAAAAAAGCAAACAAATAAAAATAAATGGCTAATTAATTAGTTAGTTAATTAATATGAGGCATTTTAACGAATTCTTTTTTACTAAATTATAATTTTTATCTCCTATAATTTTAAATTCATGATTTTGTTCTTTCTATTTTTAAATTAGAATTTTGATAGAAGTTAAACTCATGATATTTTATTAAAACAGAACAACAAAATATTAAGACATTTATTTTGTTTAATTAAATTATAAATACTATATTTTACATGTATCATTAATTAAGAATTATTAATTTTTTAAAATTATAAAAAATATACTAAAATAAAATATTTAATATTACATTTTATATTTATTTATTTTATTATTAAACTTTATTTTAATATAAATTAATAAATAATTATATACAAAAAATTATTCTTGTTTATTATAATTTAAAAAAATACATAAACTAATATATAGATTATTTTAAAAAAATTATTTTATGTAATTTATACAGATTACGTAAATTTCAAATAATACTTAAATAATCTAAAACAATTGCAATTTTTATAATTAAAATAAAAATTTGCATTATTTATATATAAAAATAAATTTACATAATTTTTATAAATTACATAAAATAATTTATTTAAATAGTTTATATATTAATTTATGAAATTTAATTATAAATTGGTACAATTAAAATAAAAATATGAAAACTATTCAAAATAAAAATATATAAAATAATATAAAATAAATTAAGAAAATTTATATAATAAATATTTTTTAATTTATAAACTTTTATATTCTAAAAAAATTAATAACTCTTGACTAATGATACATATAAAATAGTGTTTATAAAGTTAATTAAATAAAACAAATATCTTAACAATTTATTATTTTATCTTTATGAATAAAAGGTCATAAATTTAATTTCTACCAAGATCTTTTTTATTATTCATTTTATTTAACCTTTTGTCACATAAGTGTCATATCAATCATCTACATAAGCGTTATGTCAGAATCAATGCATCATATCAAAGTTAATGTTTGAGTTTAAATGATCAACGGACAAAAAGACCAAGAATACAGTTTAGCCTATATTTTTCTATATCTTTTGCATAATTATTCATTTGATTCCTTAATTATTTAGAAATATTCAATTCGGTCCCTTAATTTTTTTTACAAACTGACATGTATATAATAAGTTAATTGTCTTTTCATATAAAAAGTTTAGATGAATTGAGTCTCGCAGACTCACTAGGCCATGCTTCAAGATTCAATTGTAACATCCCTAATTGTCAACTTTTTGGTGGCTCACACTCTACAGTACTTCACACAATGACACTTCATTCAATTCACTTTTGTAGGTAACCTTTTTTATATCTCAACAATTTGTTTCGACTACTTTCAGGATCAATTGTCTATATTCGCAAATCAACATAAGACTTCTCAGCGTGTTTTATCCTAACTCACACACTTTCTAGAAAACTCTCCACAAAATCACTAATCTCATAACTACTTCAAGCCAAACATGTTTAACTATGGATTTCTTAAGTGATAGACCACTAAAAGTATATGCATATTGTTAATATAGGTAATATCAATTAATTCATTTAAGTCATCATCAACTATACATACTCATATTGGATCCTTCTCATTTCAATGTGATTCGCACAAGGTGTTATATGTTCACCAGCTTTCGTCTAATTCGTCTTCAAACCTCACCATATTGGGAAAGAATGTATGCCCTAGTACCATTTGCAACATCTTAATTGTTGACTTCTCGATAATTCACTACAACACTTCACACAGTGACACGTCACTCAAGTTGGTCAGAACCCTCCACCAGTCAGAACCCTCAATAGGTAATCATTTTCGAGACTTCAACCATCAATTCTAACTGCTTCCAGGATCATTAACTGTCTCCACGAATTAACATGAGACTTCTCGACGTACTTTATCCTCACTCACACACTTTTTAGAAAACTTCATAGAAGTTCACTCATATTATAACTACTACAAGCCAAACACACTTACCTGTGAGAGTTCTTAAGTTGAGCTAAAATATTTTTACATTGATTTTAGAGTTTAATGTCTATGCACTAACAATTTAAAACAGTTTTACATGGTCATTCAATCGCAAATCAGCATTTAAATTACTTTAAAATAACTATTTTAAAAATCAACAAATTTATCGTATTTTCTTAGATTATTTTATCATAAAATGAAATTATAATCCTTCATTAAATTTTAATAATATAATATATTTCTATATAAAAATTGAGAATTAACAGAATAAAAGTTGAGATATACTATTAATACTTAACGTTAGATTCATACTTTAATGTACCGAAAACGTTGATTTTAGTTTTAAACTTCTTTATTTCAACTTCATCTTCTAAGTTATGAAAATCTAACAATGTTCTCTTTTAAGTTTTAACAGTCTGTTTGGAATAGCAACGTTTCTATCTAACATTGCACTAATAACGTTATAACTGTCTTATGTGGCATCCAATTAACATTGAATTCAATATGGTTTGGAAATTCAAAAACAAATTAAAAATGAAAATATGTTTGTTATGAGATGGAGTTCCCGTAGAAGGTAACAAGTGTTCTTCCCTTCCGATGGCTTTCCCATCGTCTTCTGATTGTAGAGTTATTTGCTGCACAGTACAGTAGGTACAAATAGTAACCAAGAGATTCATCCAAAAAAAAAGGTAACCAAGAGACTGAAGAGAGAATATTCTTGGGGTGCCATAACTATAGGCTTCTTCTTGATAAAAGGTAGTATAACGTCACTATATTCTGTATTTGGCCTATTTTCAAGATAGATCATCTGCTCATAAACTGTTGCATAGGCTTCTTTCCTATAGTATACTGGGATACAATTTTCTAGATTAAGATTCATATGGTTCATGCATGAAATGGAATGACGATATGAAATCTCAGTTAACATTCATGCCCTGCATGAACACTATTTTGTGTTCAACTTTACCCCACACCTATCACCCCAAAAGTTGATATTTCTGACTTCAAATGTCTAGTCTCCAGCCAGCCTATCAACAAAGATAATAAAGGACTATAGCTGAATTTCTGTTCAAAAATTAAAGGACTAAGGTGCTTAAAAATTAAAATTGAAGAGTTGGTTACCTTGTCAGTCAATTATTGGTAGGTATTATTCTTTTTGTAATCTTTTCAGAAACTTTGGCTGTATTAATCCTTCATACAACTGAATTTTCCTTCTATTTTGAACCCATCATTCTATAAGAAAGTAATTTCTTCAAGCACTGAAACTGACTATAGGTTTCCCCCTTGGTCCAACGATCACACTGTTGAATGTTTCAGACATATTCAGTAGGGCATCACACTTGGAATCAAATGAAAATCTCGATCTACTCCAAAAATAGGAGGTATTTTCAGTGAGAGCTTGTAGACTTCCTCATTGATCTTTCTCATTTCATTTGTCTTTCCCACTCTTGAGGGCATGCTGCCAAAGTAGTCTTCCACATTTACAGAATTACACCTTTAATTACTTGGCAGGAAATCTCTTTTTAAAATTGTTGTACAGCTGCCTAACAAAATTTCTGTTCTACCTCAGTTAATATAAGCTCTTGAAGTACAGGGTGTAAACACTTGGCTCAACTAAAAAAATAAAACAGACTGAATTGAAACTAAAATTAAATTAAAGGACCAACCTAAACGGTTAATACAAGTTAATGGACTAAATTAAAACTTAGAAAAAGTTAAAAGGACGTAAATAAAATGAAATGAAAATTTAAAGGACTGAGCTGAGATTACCTTTTGCTGGTCAAAGATAAATGTATATGATTAGCATGCAATTCTTCCTCCTAGATCACCTATCAACAGCTCCAAAACCAGTACCATAAGTCCTTGTTTTCCCCTTTAACCAATTGGAAGCTTTTAAACAATAGGATCTCTTTCAATTGAAGCTAGTACTTGGTCTCCATGGCACCCCTTCAGGAAGCAACCATCAAGTCCTACAATTAGCTTGCACCTCAGGATGTTTTTCTTGCATCCATTAAACCCTATATAAATTATTTGAAACGCTGGTAACATCTGTTGGTTAGGATTCTCAAGATTAGCCTCATCTGTAACAAGAATCAAAACACATAATTAGTTCACACTATTAACTTTATCAGCCAATATGTAAGGTCCCATTTACATTGAAATCGTTTCACTTCATTATGCACTAATAGATAGTTAATTAGTTTAGAATTAACTACTATAATTTCATTGGTAAATAAAATTATAGTAACAAAATTTAAAAATTCTTGTAGTATTTGGACAAGTTATGGTATTTATTAGATTTGATTTTCATGTTTCCGTTTTCATTGGTATTCTTACAGAGATTGCATACATAAATATAAATTATCAACCCCTAAATTACTCAATTTAGTTAGAACCGCGTGAGTGTTTAGTAAAGACATCAATTACTGTTTTTGTCTGATTTGGTTTTCATGTTTCCGTTTTGCCCTGCATCATGCACACTCTAATCTTAAATTCTTAACCACCGTATGGATGCTCAACAAAACAGCCCTTCCTCGTAGTCATGATCACCATCTTTTATATATATTATTTGCTCCCATGAAAACCAGATAGCAATAAGATCCCGAGTCTTTCCCCTTGACTCGTGGCAATTAGTCTTTCACTAACAAACACTGAGATGGAGCCAAAAACAACTAAAAAGTCTCGCTGTGCAAAAGAATTACGCCCTTTTTATTCCCAAGAATGATACTCATCAGAAAATGGTTAACCTTTTAAAAGTATGGTAAAATAAACAAATTGAAGAAAATAGTCTTTATAAATTCCTTTTATTTTTTCTCTCTTATCACCTAAATCTAAAAGAAGTTATTTATTCAATATTTTAACTTAACCTAAAGAACTTTTTTCTGAATTTTATTTATTTATTTAATTTTATTGTATTTGAACACAAAATTGATATTATTACCTTTCAATACAGAAAATTTTAAATAACGCTAAAAATAAGATTAAAAAAAGTTGATAAAGTGTTTTTCAAATTTTTATTTATTTTAATTATATTTGAATACTACTAAACTTTTATCACCAATATAAAGCTTTTTCTCCATGTTATATTTTATTTATTTTGTATTTGAACACAAAATATTAAGAATATAAATTTTTTATTGCACAATTTTAACTAAACCTGAAAAATCAGATTAAGATCAACATAATTTATTTGTACTTAAAAAAACTCTTTTTTATGGCATTTGAGTCTTAAAAAAGATCAAAGAACAAATAAGGATTTTCCTTTAAATAAGGCCAAAGAAAAAGGAGACAACGTATTACCCTTGCCCCCAAAATGCAAGATTAACTTCTTTCTTTTTTCATTTCAATGAGAATTTTCATATCAAACAAATCATAATGTGATGATACATGGGAATAATGAAGTCACATGATACAAAATTAGTGGCAATTTTTCCTCCCAGTCTGAGCCAATGCAATCAATCCAAGCAGCCCCTTCCTCAAAAGATCCAAATGAACATGGACCAAAAACTGTCCCTTGGAGAAGGAATCATGAACCATCACCAAGTTGGATATATGAAGAATGGGGGAGTCAGTTTAGCTGATGCCATCTATTGACAACACCTCAGAGACTTGGACTGAATGTCCAACTGAACCCAGAAATCAAATTCCATTAATGGGAAGAATTCCTTCTGAGTGTAAACTTTAATTATCACGTAGGCATTTACTGTTCTTCAGGATTGAGATCTCTCGCGGAGTTTGGCTCTAGCAAAAAACACTCCTGCCAATAGACCTACATATTGCATTTACAGCTTCAGTGACGAAACAAAGTGTAATACAAACTTGTGCCAATCCACTCTACAATAATAATGACAATGAAGATTTCAAATCAGTTAATTTAAAGAACTAACCAAACAAAATGCTAGCAGAGTTCTCCAAACTAGTGGGAACTTTGAAGAGAAGGATGCCAGCAATAGAAAGTGGTATCTTGTTCAGTGAACCTACAAGACTGCAGATGGCAAACTAGTTAGATATGTCTAAACAAATTAATATACTGGCATTTTTCTGATAACGCAATGCATTAAAGACTAGAATCTATAACTAATAAAAATATTTGTTCCAACAATAATTCATGAGTTATAACCAAGGTGAATGCATTGTTAAGTAGTCATCTCACAAAAACCAGGGAGGCAAGACTTGTTTGCTTCAAATGAGATCCTGCCAACACTAAGCCATAGGAATAGGACCCTCCTAGAACAATAAAGAAGTTAATCTAAACCAAAATACACACAGCTTTGGACACACATTATCCTTGACATGAGCCCTACTATTCATGAAGTCCAATTTCAAAAGAAACTGCTAAGGAATTGTAACTATATTTTAATTTACTGCATTTATGTATTAGAGACAAAAGGTGGATATGGGTTATCCTCTCTCTCTCTCTCTCTCTCTCTCTTCTCTCTTGAGGGAGTGAGCAATTGGTACTTCTGATCTCACCTATAAGTTGTAGCTCCTGTCTGATGAAGAAACCACATGGATGTGAAGCTGATTGCTAGACCCAAAAATCCACTAAAGGTCATCACCAACCAAAAGCTAGGCAATCTCAGAAGTGGCCTGTAAATTAAAATACATAATATTATATAATATTAGAAAAAGAACGACATGGTGTGAGTAGCTTCTTATATCTGTCATCGACATAACCTCAACAATTTATGACATAAAAACACATTTCTTGAGATTCCAGATCTGTGTTTGTATAAAGAAAAACAGAAGGCAAAAGATAAAATAGGGATATTCTCTTCATGATACATTTTAGGACAAAACTTGCATACAGTTCCTTAAATGATGTTTGTATTGTTTTCCAATCAGAATTGGAGTTTTACCTCTGTAATTTGCATAATCCTATATTGCAAACCTTTTTTTATGCAAATTATCAAGGTGACACTCCAATTTTGATAGATAATTTGAAACAAAATCAATTTCAAAATGGAAAAGGTACTCTAGGGGGGATTTTTTGTCTTTTCCTAGAGTCCGATTCCTATTCTTTCTTGTTTGTGTCGAAATAGGAATATTCTAAAAATATCAATAAAATAATCTTTTTTAACCCCTTACTGAAAAATCCTATATCTTAGTTTCTATTTTTTCCATAGAACAATACAAGCAACTATTGAATTGTATCTAAGTTTTGTGTTACATTTTAACCTATGAGAATACATAATCTTGTAGAAGATGAAGTATGCCAAGCACATAATATTGAGTCCAATCACAAAAATATATGAAAAAACTCACGTGCTTAAGAGATAATCCATCTCATTGAAAACAATAATCAGGAAAATTCCCAAAGGCAAAGAAAGGGTGTTGTTCAACAAGACCATCGAAAACTCATTTAAATTTCCAGATTTTGTAACTTGCTTTGCTGTATCCATGACCCTTCGGAGCGTCAACTGTAGCAACAAAATAAAAACCAATTAATCAGCAAACTTGACTAAAAGCTAAATTCAGTGCTATCTACATATACACATTATACCATAGTATGTTATCCTTTTAAATTAAAACCAAACTAAACCTCCTGCATGTAAAAGTGTAGAAGTAATTGAGTTATATGATTCTAGAAACCCCGCCAAAACAATTAACATATCAAACCGAAATGCATTGAGTCTCTTCTCACCAGGACTAGGTGATGAATAATTTGTCTTCATGTTGGGAAGTTTGATTGGATAAACTGATCAATTCACTTCACTCATGATAAACTACATCAATTCATATAACTTTTTTCATTTAATTTTACTTTGTCTTTCAACCAAGTCTAAACCAGTCCTTAGCACAGAGAGATGGAGAATCCTAGGGACTAGGGATACAATATGACCATGATAATAACATGCCCAAGGAGATAATGAAAAAAATAAATTCAATGAAGATTTGGTTCATCCTATACATACACGTCACACAGGCATCCTACTTTTCTATGTTATATAGACTTGTATGTTACGATTGAAAGTGGTGATATTATACATAATGTGACTATTCCACCCAAAGTTTTAATGATGGCATGTTCAGATCATTATTGAAACAACCAAAACTATTAAATTGGGCTAAAAGAGTAAAACATGAGAACATTACAATATGATAGAAACCTGATGATATCTTATTACAAAGAATAGGGAAAACCTCCCCTTATTACAACACTGCAGAACTTTGAGGGTTTGCACCTCTTAATGCCTAAAGTCCCCAATTCTCTCAGAAATCTCTTTTCTTCTATTCTATACATGCGATACCTTTCACTGATAGTAAGTTTGTAACTAACTGCTGATTGTATGTAACTACTAGGTCATCTAACAGAGTGTTCATAAACAAAACAGTGATATTTAGTAAGACAAACACATGATTGAATTTATGCATATATAATAATATATGATTAATATGCTAACTCTCAAGTCAAGGACTAACAGTTATACGTGTAATGTGCAAAACAGCACTGCAAACAGAATAAAACTTATTGTAAAGATACATCTTGCAGCATTCTGCTGAAATTCCAAAACATCCAGGAAGTAATACAAAGGTAAGCAAAGTGGAATTAAAAATGAATGAAACTCATTGAGACAATGAAGCCTAAAATCACAAAACATCAATACTCACAGAATATGATGCAGTTAAGAAACAGTTTAGTGTCTGCCAAGCATAGCCAACTGCATTGAAAGAGAGATCAGTAATCCCTCCAGTTATTGCTGAAATGATCTGCAAAGGAAAAGGGAAGCTCTTTCAGGCTTTTTTTATGCAAAAAGTTGTTATGTTTTGTAAGGCAAGGATCCAACTGATGCATAGTTCCGACAGTCTTAACAGTAAACAGCTAAAGAGTTCAACAAAATAAAACATGTTTATAAAGAGCAAGAAATTGAAACAGACAAGCCACCCAGCAATAAATGCATTGTTGGAAGTAGGATAGAACCCTGCAAAATAATCCCATATCAGCTGTGACAGTCCACCCTACATTTTACAGAATTTGACATAAAATTTTAGGTAAGCTTGGCTACCATCCTAAAACACCAACCCACTCCATACATAATTTATGTTCCTTTAAACAAAGGACTCAGCAAGAACTAATTCGTGACATATGAATATTTTGGTTATGATTAGACAAGTAATGAGGACGAGCCCTAATACAGCGGTAAAGTTGTGCCTTGGTAACTTGTTGGTCATGGGTTCGAATCCGAAAACAGCCTCTTTGCATATGCAAGGGTAAGGCTAAGTACAATATCCCTCCCCTTACCTGCGCATAGCATGGAGCCTCTGAGCAATGGGATACGTAGTTTTTTAAATTAGACAAGTGGTAAAATCTTCCCCATAGTGACTACATCCTTGGACAACTATAATAAAACAATATCTCAGCAAGAGTCATGGTTGTAGGAGACGCAGGCAAAATAAAGGGATTACAAGATTCATATGTCAAGGTATAATATGTAAATTCATTATTCTACATCACAGTCAGGGTCTCAAACAGCCAAAAATAAAGGGACTCCAAGATTCTATGCCAAGCTCTTCAACATACCATTAGAAACAAAGCAGCCCAGACTTTGCCATCATGGTGCTTCCTGAACAAATACATTTCACCAAGGGCGGTTATGACATTAGTAACATTCTTCAGGACTGTCACCATGGCTACATTAATGTATTTCAAACTGCACATAATACAAATGGATAAGTATTGCAAGCAAGAGAGTGTAGCAAACAGCTCTATTGTAATTTCAGTCCATATATTGACACCGGCACAAATAATAAATGTCATGATCACATGTTTGACAATAAAAAGTTAGTACCACTTTAGAACTCCATGCTATAAAATAAGAATAATTCTTCTCTGAATATAAGCAAAATGTTTCCATTTCATGATTACACACATTACTCATATAAATGGAATCTCTCTGAACACATTCTGCAATTCTTTTTTTTTTAAATCAATGTATTTCCATACCTAGCATTAGAAAATAATTATAAAAAAAAGGCAAATATAAAACATGAGAAAAGATTAGCATCTAAAGAACTAGTAGCAGATGAAACATTGAATGGTAAAAACTAAAAAGCCAGTCACAAAGCATCTGCCACAACCATCCCCCTTTGGTAAGACAATCAGTCAATATATTCCAACTAAAAGAGAGAATGAAAACATTACAATAGCCACAATGTAGAAGACTGCATACCTAAACATGCTTGTAACGAGCATTCCAACAAATATAAAATTCACAGGCAACCAGACCTTGATCAATCTCCACGTCAGCGGCTCAGTTGAAACTAAACCCAGAAGGCTCATCACGGAAACAATAGCAACTGAAATTAAATTCTGCATCCACACAAAAAGTGTAAGAACCAATCCAGCTCAAGCAACTCCCACATCACTACAAATACACAAAAGGGTAAAAAAGATTCAAAGTACACCAAATCAAAAAATACCTGGTACAACATCAAGGATATCCCAGCATTAAAATCATAGCTTGAAAGTACAAACTTGTTGACCAATATCATGCCACATGAGGAAAAACAATATGCCAGTCCAGACAACAAGGCCTGGTTGTAGACTTTAACTACCCTTCCATTTCTTGGAGTTCTTACTTTGTCTTTGTCCAACTTGGCATTTTCCAAGTCATGATGTTCTTCATTGGGAGAAGAAGGCTTCATTTTCATGTGATCCAGCTATGGCCTAAGCTGAATTGACACACGGAAACAAAAGAAAAGGAGCAACGAAGTTCACAGTTCCACAGCGTTTCAAGCTATGGGGCTCAGCATCGATGACAAGTGAAGCGACACGTGGAAAGGAAAAACCTTTTTCACAAACCGGATATGTTTATGATCGACGAGAAAAACCCATCAAGGGTCAACACCATGATCGTTGAAACAGCGAGAATTGGACGGAATAGGAGGCAAAGAAGCGATGAAATTCCGGGATTTAAATGACCCAGATGTACAGAGCGAACAAAGGGGGGGTTGGGAATTTTGAAAGTGGAAAGAAACTTCGTTGCGTTTGAAGAAGGAAGAATGAAGATACCAACTTTTGTGAATTTTTCTTTTATGGTTTTGTCCTTTTGCAATTCGCATGAACCGTGGATGGCAAAGATCCCCTGTTGCTGCTTGGGTTCGCGATAGCTTTGAATTAAATTGCTCAAAAGTCTTAAGCTTGTTTTTGAACTTTGAATGATGATGTCATTTCATTTGTTTCCCAATTTTCCACGGGTGTTGATCATTATTGGCCCAAAAGTAATATAAATAAATATGGTAAGTTAAAATTATGATCACCGTTTAAAGAAATCTGAGTCAAGCTCAACATGGGAAATGAATATTGCTAAATTAATTTTAATTACCTAGAAAAACAAGTATTAAATTGTTATTGTGTTATATAATATAACTTGCCTAAGAATATGACATATATTTGACAACAACGTGTGTTTGAATTTTTTTATTAATGCAATGACATAGTTAATAATAATTTTAAGTATCTCTGTGATTATATTTTTAGTCTTATGTCTAATCTGACCTTAGTGATCTTCAAAGATTCAAGTTACTTAAAATTTTCAATATAAAAAATATAAAATAAAGCTTTGTTTTTACTATATGTTTTTTTATTTGCTTCATTTTTCTAAATTAAAAGACCGTTTTCAGGGACAGCTGTGGGGAAAAAAATCAATGGGAGGAAATCATTTTGCTTTTTATTCATTAGCAATCACATCAGAAAATTATGCAACTTATGTAGTTGACCTATAGCATCTATGCTAAGGTTAGTTATGTACCAATAAAGAAAATGAGATGTGCCGGAAAAAACAATGCGAAGGTTAGTTGCCACTTGAGAATCGTAGGATGTTTGACCCCAAAAACGAAATCCAAAACGAGTATACCCAAAATCAGAAGTATCAGCATGTATCCACTATCTTTTAGTGGCAGATGTAAATGCATACCATACTTTCAAAAGCTTTAATGTTAGTGGACTCTTCCTAATGTTTCTGTTACGCTTCAACTATTAAAAATTGTCAGCATGGCTTCACTAACTATATGATATTAATATGGCGACCTTTCAATAGTAGCAGCCGGCAGATAAGACGAGTCAACCCCCTTTAAGATATACTTTCCTTTTAATATAGTTCAAGCAAAAATGTTTGGGCTAGATGCATCGTGACCAGTTAGGATTGACAGAACAGAATGATCATCAAATAATAAAATCTGAAATTTTGGTTAACTCAAATGTCTTATTCGTCATCTCCGTTAACTTGGTTAAAGTCAAGATTATAGAACTAAATGGCATTGAACTCTCCTTAAGTTTGCTTATAATACTTTGAAATGTCCCTTTGTTTCAATTTTTTAGAGGAAATAAAAGCACTCAGACGGAAAAATTTCAACGGGTATCCATGAATTGACGGGAGGTAAAAGACTTGAATGGGAAAAAAAACCACGAATTTAGATATGCTGCAGCAAGTCAGAACCTGTGCTGTGCAATCACTGCCCGACTACAGATTGATAGAGTCACACATTTTGTGGGTTCCCAATTACAGCAAATCCAAATTCAGAAAACCCTCTTTTATCATTAATTACAAGATCAATATAGTTTGCTCAAAAGTTAACAACCGAGCCAAAATAAGATTTGAGTAACTCTTTAGCATCATATTCATATACGAGAATTTGGACCACAAAATAAGAAAAAAATAGTTTAGTTTCAAATTTCAATGCCTAACAACATTCTAAGAAACAAAGAAGACTTGTTTAAGAAGTAATCTGGGTTATATAGGCAGATTGCCTGGCTTCAATGAAACTCCTAATGCTAGCGGCATCTCCATGCATGACAACTTTCCCATCCTCCATGTAGATGGCACCATCTGCATACTCTAGTTCTTCCAAACGATGGGTGACCCATAATGCTGTAACTTCTTCAGAGGTATCCACACAGTTCCTAACAGCTTTGATAACCCCAACCTTACATGAAAAGCGCAAACCATCTATCAGGAAGTGTTGGCTTTACACCAAAACTTTCACATTTACTAACAAGAACAAATTCAACCGTAAGCACAAAAAGTGAAGCCATGTTTTAAGTTAACAGCATGTTTAGAATACGAAGGTCCACATATTCAGATGTAAGAAAGCTAAAATAGAGACTGCCCTAGCAGCATTGTTTTCAGCAAGAATGTGTCAAATGCAGATTCAAGAGAATATGAAGAAAGAAAGAAAAGTGACTGTCAGCTAGTATTTTGTAGATGATGAAAGTCCCTTGTTTCCAGTTTCCATGTATTTCAGGTTCTCAATCTTCATAACTTTTTCAACAAATATGACATGTATAGCATATAACATCACAATTCTTGGGGATTGCCTGGTCAGTTTCATCTAAGAAAGTTGTGAGCTCATCCAACAACAGAACTTTACAAGCTTCCGCAAGAGCACCAGCAATGGCAACCCTCTGCTTCTGACCACCACTCAGAGTTTGGACAGATCTCTGAATATTGCAACAAAAGGAAAGTTCATTTATTGTATAATTCATACATTTGTTTGAGTGTTCAAGGTTGTCGTCCTTAATACCCTCATGTAGTCAGACAGGCCTACAGCATGCAAAGCTCTTGACACCCTAGATCTGACTTCATCATGAGTCAAATTGGTTTTACCAAGACCAAATGCAACATCAGAATCTACGGTAGGCATTACCACCTGCAACAAATATAAGGCTTCCAGTTGACAGTCCAATTATATACAATACATCATATGGGCTGTAAATTTTCAGTAGAAATTTTTTGGTGACTATAGATTAATAACAAACTCAGGTTTTTCACTTTCATATTTTGTGATTTTTTATCACAATAGTTGTATCTGAACAGCAAACATTGAGAATGCCTCAAAACATTAAGACAGTGGCATTGGCAATAAGAACTATGGAAACAGTAACAGACATTCCACCATTGGCAGTGTTGTCTTGCAAAATGTAAGTAAGGCATATGGAAAGGTTGGAAAATTTCCTCAAAATTTACTTGAACATTTGTCTAAGGGTGTTTATGCCAAAAGAAAAGAAGAAAACTAGTCAGATGACAGGTTAACTACAGTTTGCGCTGTTAACTTATTCTTCCATCAGAAAGAAGACATATTTTACCAAATACTAGACTTTAGCAACATATAACAAATGAAGTGAACAAACAGCATAGCAATAGTAGCAAGGTAAGTGAAGAAAAAAACATTGAAATTACTTTTCTCCTCCCTTAGTAACATCAGAGTGACTCTCAATTTGATGAGGTTTCCATCTTCAAATTTGAATTTTATATAATCCAAAAACAAATTATAGCTTATATTTTCAGTCTCACAGAAAACAAGTCCTACGATTTCCTTTTAAAATATATACCAAAAAGATTTAGCCTTTCTATTAATGCCTTTCTATGGATTCGAATCCGGAAACAGTCTCTTTATATATACAAGGGTAAAGCTGCGTACAATATTCCTCCCCCTTAACTTCGCATAACGAGGCACCTTTAGGCAATGGGGTACATAATTTTTATTAATGCCTGTTTTAGGCCTACATCATTGGGCCTAACCTTATAGAATGATTAGAATCTGAACAAGGGCAGACCCTCAGACTCAAATCATCACTAGGCTGAAGAACCATCTGAGGCCCACTAAAAGCCTGTTAAGCCATTTGGCTTACATCCCATGGTGCTCCCTACACCTGGGCAGAAGATTCCTGTCACCTGCTCATATCATGCATGCCAGGAACTCCAGAGTATTCCATAGTTACAGGCCGCTACACCTTATGAAATTATTTCATAGCCATACACAAGTGTCTTAGCAGTTAACAATGACTCACTCACATACATCCACATGGTTTTAGTCACTCTCATCCAACCTTATAAATAGATCAAATGCAGAGGGGCGAGTTTCTGCCTCATACAGCTCAGGCCGAAGACCGGGGGAAGTACTTACACTGTTACTTAGCTGGTTTACAAAGACTCAAGATTGGAACAGCAGACTCCTCTTCATCTCAGAGGAAGGCATATTGAGTGGATCTATTCTATGTCTATAAACCGTTTGGGCTTGAATAAATCAATACTCAAACACAATTTAAAGAAAGATAGCATTCAATTGAACTAAGTACAGGCACAAAAAATAATAATGATAATTAAGACAGTAAAAACCTGATGATCTGGATTTTGGAAAACAAAACTTTTAGGCCCATTCACGTACACTGTTCCTGAAGTTGGAGTCAAGAGACCAGCCAAAATCTGCACATCATGCCCAGGGTTACATTACAAGATACACTACATAGCACTAACTCTTACTTCTGAATTCTGATAATACCTTCAAGAGGGTAGATTTTCCACACCCATTGGGTCCAAGAAGCATCCAAAACTGCCCGCAAGGAATGCGAATAGAACAATCCTTAAGAACCGGTACATCCTGTGTTTGCCTCGTCGTGAATGAGAATTTCAGATTACGACCCTCAATTGCAAAGTTCTCCGCCCTATTTCCCCTGAAAAATTCAAAAAACAATAAAAAGGAGAGAGAAGTCTAAAGCTTGAACTAAAACTGTTCGAGAAAATGCCCAACTGAAAAGTGAAATGAATAAAGAAAATCACACAAACTAATAGAACCTAGTAGTAGTGGTAGTGGGAAGTGTGGCATAAAGAGGAGCAACGAGACGTTCGGGGAAGCGAGTGAGAAAAGAGAGATTCATAGCATTCCCTCTTCCCTCTCATAGATACTAGTTCTTTCAACGCGACCGTTTTAACGTTGTGATCAAATTCCCAAGCCGGTCGAAACTTTTCATGAATTGATACTTGAGTCATCTTCTTATGACGTGGCACGATCTGATTAGTTATGCTTTTTGCCACACATGAAGGTGCATTCATACTCTTATCTCTGGTATATGTAAGGAAAACGCTATGGGTTATGGGAGACACGTGGCATTGTGTTTCTCTTCATGGCGTTCTTTGCGACTCTATCTTACACCTCCTTCCCATCCCTTCCTCGCTTCCCGCAAACTTTGAGAATAAAATGTGTCCATTTCCCACTGATTCATGCAGTGCAAGGTGGGGAAGCAGAGAGCAAGAGTGAAGGCTCATCTAATGCTCAGTCTTCAAGTGCTGCTGCTGCACCTAAGACTCCCAAGAAACCTGTCTATTCAAGTCAGTCAACCAATCATTGAACTAACTTTAAGAGCCTCTTTGATCATTGTTTCTTTCTTTCTTTGTTTTTTTGGGCAGTGAAGAAAGGTCAGATTGTCAGGGTGGACAAGGAGAAATATCTCAATAGCGTCAATGTAAGAAGGACAATGATTTCTCATATCATTGGTTTAGCTTCAAGAGAAAAAGAGCTTTGCACTCACAGTCACTGGAAAATTAATTTTAGACTATCATTCAACCTTAAACCATCGTTTATGATAAGTTTTTTTGACATTTAGAAAATTATCTTAAAATTTATATGGACCTAATTGGATGATAATGTAAAACTCATTTAAACTATCACATTTAAACTGTTAGTCTCAATTGTGAACGTGTTTATGTTTAATGTTTTCAGTATCTTTCTATAGGGCATCCACCTTATTACAAAGGATTAGATTACATTTATGAAGACCGTGGTGAGGTATGTCGAACTATTTCTGCATACGGTGGCTCTGTTTTATTTTTGTGTCATCATTCATCACAATTTATCTAATACAAGGTTTGAAACTCTTTTAGGTCCTAGATATGCGTATATTTGAAACAGGAGAGTATACACTTGTATGTAACTTGAATCTATCTCATCATAGTTTCATAGAATAAGGAATTTTTTTAAAGAAAATAATATGTTTATCCAATGTTGTTAGTTCTTATAAATGGGAGAGACGAAAGCAAGAATAAAGGATATATATATATATATATATATATATATATATATATATTACAATGTCAATATCAACGACAACATTAATAATACCTTTAACTCAAATTAATTAGAATTGGTGGTAAATGAATCCAATAATAAATACGAGGAGGTTGAAAAAAAAAAGATAAAAGCAAAGGGAGAAAGGAGGGCAAGATGAAGAAGAAAATGACTAAAAAGGAACCATCTGGAACATAGAGATAATAACGAGTCTAATTCTCCACCAAACTTATAATTTTTCTTCATTCTATCCTAATGTCAATATCAACGAATTTTTTTTTTTTTTAGCACCAACAATGTCCTTTACATCAAGCAACTCTACGCTGACATCAATGGAAGGCATGTCGGTGTTTCATTCCAATTATACTGTGACCTAAACTCATGATTAATTGATAGATTGCTTGGGTAGGGGTCCCCACTGCTCCAGCTTGGCTTCCTACGGACATGCTTATCAAGGTACAGTTTAACTTGTTCCAATTGTAGCTACTATATGTAAGCTTCCTTCAGGATCAGCTTAAGCGAAAAGCCTAATCAAGCTGAGCCAGTATTTGGCCAAGAACAGCTTGTTTAACTGAGCTTTTGACCTGTACCTGCCTTAGTTTGTATCCAATAACCTGAGCCAGTATTCTGCTCAGTAGCAATTGATTCCCTTCGATGGTCCTATAATCTTACAGAAATTAGCCATATACCTCACTCTTTATTATTTTTTTTCGCTTGCAGTCAGAGAAGCTCAATTATGAGAGGCTATGACCTACAGTTTGGGCACAGAATCATGCTAAATAGATAAATGATACTTCGTTTTTCTGCTGCTGTAAGAGAGTATAATTCAAGAAGCATGGTTTGAAACATCATCTGGGACTCTACTCCATTAGTGCAGAGTACTTCAAAGCTTTTTGTGATGTGTATTTGTGCTTCCCTATTCTTAACATTTAATAAATATAAATGGCCTTTTGATTTGAGAAAACATAATTTGCATATGTTTTATTTTCACTTTTAATAACAAAAATATTACCTTATTTTTACTTTGTTTTTTAATTTCAAGAGTTTGTATAAAGAACCATGAAAACAGAAAATGAAAACAAGGTAACATATTTTAAACTCGAAAATATGATACAAAATGAAAACAATGGAGCATTTTTACTGTTAAAAATAAAAGCAGAACACGTTTTCTTAAAGTAAAAACAGCTCCTAAGATTAAACCTCTGATACACAGCTGGAGCAATCATCTGAAAGTTGATGAGATATGAGAATCAATATGCAAGTACACTTCATCATGAAAAATGAAGCAGTGAAACAGAATGTTTTAGTATTGGCTGCGGCAATACAATGAATATCCAGCCGATAAAAAAAATACAATCTATATCCATGTCAGGAAAGTTTAATGAATCTCTTCACTATATACTGGGGATAGCAGCTATGTTCTATAGCCAAAGAAGCTTGCTGCTGACTTCTGCTGCTCCTTGTCAGGCCTCAACCTTGTGATTATGTGTAAAACTTTAAAAATAATGTTTCAATTGCCATAATGATAGTGAAGCATCCTTTGATGCGTCACTTATTCAAAGAGAACGACTGTAACAGTATTGAAACAGATTTGACAACACTTACACAATCCTGCATATTCTTCCCTTCCACCTTCGTGCTTCTTGTCAAGCACTCGTGACATAGATGGTGGTTCGGAAAAGAGCAACGCAAAAAAATTCTTGTAAAATCTTAAGAATGTACGTGCATGAACATCTCCAAGCATGATAAATGGAAGAAAACTGAAGAAAAGCAAGATTAATATTTAATTCCCCTCTTGGCACGTTTTCTGCAATTTATAGGATCCCTTAAGGAGGTATGAGGTTGAGGCACAGGAACATTCATTGACCTGTACAACTTTCGCACACTTCCACTCAAGCCTGAAGATCCAATATTTAGATAAGAGGCACTCTCATGAACTCGTGTCCTCCTGAGCCTCAGATTGCTGATTCTTCTCCACTTGATGTAAATCATTCTTTTTTTCTGGTGACCTCTCCTTCACTTCAGCATCCTCAGCATCTTTCAAGAATTCTTGTCGTGCATCATTTGAAACTGTTTGGCAAAGGACATTAACAGGCAATGTATTACATCCTTCTCGTGAAAAGCCACTATCTTGGAGAGTGAACCTTGCTCTTCCAAATAACGTGATAGGTAAGCTTTTTCCATTAAGAAGCTGTTGGAGGTAAGGAGGTTTGAGAGAGAAGGGTTTAGTGTTGGGTGCTTGAAGTATTACACCAAGAGACATCAAAATTTGGAATGTTCAACAGTGTTACCTTCAGCTTAGGGAAAACCCTAGTAATATAGTATGCTATTGGGCTCCAGCCCATATGAACCCATATAACCATACAATAACCTATTGGGCTTGTATGTGAACATATTAATATTTAATACATATATATTAAATATCCTCAACAATCTCCTCCTATGTTCACCATACAGCACAATCCAATAAGGTAGTCAGTGTAATGTTCAAACAAACATGAATCATCCACATCCAGTCCAAGACAATCAACTCAGATCAATCAATGAGTTTTAATTAGAAAACATTAAACTCAAACAACATTTGCAATCAAACTAAGTGAATCATCATTCTTATGAATCTATTCTGAGATCAATATAACAATATAAATATCAAGAGTTTTAGATTAATCTAAACTCACCAAATTTCCCAGATCTCAAAATCAGTTCACAACCAACATATGCATAACAATCTAGTATAAGTAGGCCAGTCAAAATAGTCTAAGGCCTTACAAATATAAGAAATAACCATAATAATCATAATGTTCACGTAATAGAAATAACAAAATGTAAGTCTCAAGTAAATGGACTCCAACATAATGGGCAGTAGCAGGTGAACTGTCAAGTTCCCTACAACTCTAAATGATAGATTCATATATCAAGTAGGTCATCCTCTTCAGGATCCCACTTAGTAAGCTCTCCTCCATCTTTACCATCCCCTGTAGAATGTCAAATATGAATTTCATATTATTATGAATTTAATCATTTGAATAAACTACTAAAGATGTTTAGTTTTACTAAAAGAACTTAGCATCATGTCATCAAGCAAAGAAGAACATATATCAATGTCATAAAGCATTATAGTATCATGTTCATAAGCATCAAGCCAGTTTCATAAATTATGAACAAAGCCTAAATAGTTTAAGTTATAAAGAGCCATCAACCTAAGTTTATTTGTAAGAGAATAACAATTGTCTCATCTCACATAATAAGA
>PYAF01000301.1:2594814-2609963 GCA_007407185.1 Glycine tomentella
TAGGGGCCCATTTTGTGTGTTAGGGACCCATTTTTTTCATCTCTTAATTTTAATATTATTTACATTTCAAAAAATTTGTGTATTAGAGGCCCATTTTTTTATCCCTTATTTTTAATATTATTTATATTTCAAAAAATTTATGTGTCAGGGGCTCATTTTTTTCATCCGTTAATTTTAATATTATTTGTATTTCAAAAAAATTGTATGTTAGAGATCCATTTTTTGTGTGTTAGAGGCTCATTTTTTATCCCTAGTTTTAATATTATTTGTATTTCAAAAAATTTGTATGTTAAGGGTCCATTTTTTCAATCTCTTAATTTTAATATTATTTGTATTTCAAAAAATTTGTGTGTTAAGGATCCGTTTTTTCCATCTCTTAGTCTTAATATTATTTGTATTTCAAAAAAAATGTGTGGTAGGGGCCTATTTTTTCCATTTCGCCCCGGGCCAAAGAATTTTCAGGACCGGCCCTGAACAACACCTTACTCGCTCAAATCCGATACACGAAGCTAATACTTCAAGATTGTTGGAGGTAAGGAGGTTTGAGAGATAAGGATTTAGTGTTGGGTGCTTGAAGTATTACACTAAGAGACATCAAAATTTGGAATGCTCAACAGTGTTACCTCCAGCTTAAGGAAAACCCTAGTAATATAGTATGCTATTGGGCTCCAGCTCATATGGACCCATATAACCATACAATAACCTATTGGGCTTGTATGTGAACATATTAATATTTAATACATATATATTAAATATCCTCAACAGAAGCAATGCTTTCAGTGTTTTAGCCTCAGTGAACTGGTTGACAGGTGATTTAGTTTGCACACCAGTTTGTGCACAAGACTGAGGGGTTTCTTCGAGAACAAGATTAAAGCTCACAGATTTTTCTGATGCATCAACATGATCAGAAGTTTCTGGAGTCATATCCAGAAGCTTCCACATAGAGTTATTGAGAGCTCCTTTAGAGTTAAATAAGTGTTTCTTTACATAATCCAGCTCCATAGCCCCAGCAGCTGGGGGTTGTTGAAACAACCCACCCAGGTGCAAGAAGTTGAAGTGTCCATTCCAATTCTTCCTTGGATGAGTGCATTGAGTAACAAACATGCCAGACACCAAACTGATCCTTAGCTGCTTCAGCCATCCTCTTCTTTCTAGTGTTTTCAATAGCTGAGAACTTTTCTTCACAAGCATACCACTGTGCAGAAGGGCGCATAACGAGAGGCTCAAGTTGGAGAGTTGCTTTGGCCTCAACCAGCTTTGCTTTTGCTCTTTCATATAGATTTTGAGATCCATCAAACAAGCGGAAACGAGAAGTTGGATCTTTGCAGAGGATTTCAGGCACAATAAGTGCTAGATTCTCAAAACATTCTGAATACTTGGCTTTATCAATGTATATTTTGGCCCCAAATGTTTCGGACATATTAACAAGGATCTCTTCCTGACCGAGCATGTTGCAGGTTAGATACACTGTCCGTGCATCAGGATGCTTCCATATACAATTAATACCTATTTCGTATTTCCATTAGCTGAACTTTGAGACGGAATTATTCATAATGATGACATTGCAGAATCATGGATTCAATTTAGAAAAGTCAGTAATATGCACCCACTGATACATTGAAAGTTTGGAACAGCTACAAGAAAAAAGTATATAGTAGACTGGGATTTAAGAATCCACTGATCAGGCTACAACATATTTAAGTTTCTGTATATATAAATAAAAGGCTTAAATATTTTTTCTGTCACAATTCACTTTTAGTCTCTAAACTTTCTATGTGTATAATCCTTGTAATATCCAAACCTTCTATTATTTTGTCCTTCCATGAATCTCTAATTCAAAAACACCTATGTGGATCCAGCCTAGTGTTGTCACGTGACTCGTGTGCATTAACACTTGATAGAACCATGAAAGTATTTTTGTAACAGATGGACCAAAAAAAATGTTTTTATTTTCTTTTTAATATTTTTTTGGTTTAGGTATTTAGACTCCTGAAGAATCTGTCTATATTTCCAATTAAATCTTCTTATTCTTGAATGTCCTATAGAGGAAAAAATTGATGTGATATTTCTTCACTCATGAAGGCCCTATTCCAAGTTTTAACAAACAAGTCATTTTTATTAATTTGAAACATCTTTTTTTCATAATACAAGAAAAAAAAACTATTTACATAACAGAAGGTTTGAATATTATAGAGATCATAAAAAAATACAGGGACTAGAAGCAACGATATATTTACAGGGACGGACAAAACAAATATTTGAGCCTGAATATTATGTGTTGGCAATTGGAAAGACATCGAGTTGAAGGCGCTAAATATGAAGCTGGGAACAAAATGACATTGTCACCAAGCTGTTACAAGCACAAAACGCCAATATGCATACAATGAACCCGTAAGATGTTCAAGATACATAAGGATAAAAGATTATATCATTAAAATGCAATGTTGAATTCCCAAAAGAACAGTAATCATAGAGCATTTTTCAACAAGTTCTGCTGCTTGTTACTATTTCTTGATTGAGGATGGAGTTTTTGGCTTATGCTTTACAGTTTACACAAGTAACCAGCTTATCTCCATAGACAATACAATACAAGCAACTTACTACAACCAAGGAGAGCATCTAAAGCATGCATTTCCATCTAGCGCAAATCAAACATAACAAAAAATGATGGGGTTTTAGCTTTTCAGGTAGTGTATAAAGGTACCTGTTGAATAGCAGAATGTTTGCTAGGCATCCCCTGAGACAAATTGCCAAATGTACAGTCTAAGAAAACACAATCAAGAGAGCAGCGAGGCTCTTTCCCTTTCCTCCCAACATACTTGTCCGGTAAGTTGAGCAAACACTCAAGAGTGAGCCTGCAATCTCCCGTGTGCAGAATATTTCCGAATTTTCCTTCAAACAAGAACATCACGGCCCCTGAACAATGCATTCCAAACATAAGAAACCAAATGAATCTTTGTCCTCACTAATAAATCCCATCAAACACATAAAGATGACAATGACCTGAAATGATGATGCGTCCTTAGACGAAACTAACTTTGAACTGAAAGTTGTAATCTATGTTACGACCTCTACTTTTTTTTAATTGAAGTGTTAAAATATTTTACAACTTTAGTTAATTTTAAAAAAAAAATCGCCTTTTTAATGTAGTAGGAATTTTTTTTTGTTTTTATGACTTCAAAGTTGATACTTTTTTTTATAGAAGTCGGAAATGAATTTGCGACTTCTATTTTTTAATTTCATATATCTTTTTTATTATTTTCATACGATTAATTCTATTTTTGTATATTTTGTTTTAAATTGTAAATAGTTTTTTAATTTAATTATTTAATAAATAAATTCATTTTTAATTTTTTAGTTTTATTTAATATTTTTTATATATTTTTTATATGATTTTATTTAATATTATTTAATTTAATATATTTTTTATATGGTCTAATAAAAATTTAAAACAACTTTGAAGCTGTGAAAAAAAAATTTAACGATTTTGAAGTCTTGAAATGAAAAAAAAAATGACTTTGAAGTCATGAAATAAAAAAACACAACTTTCAAATCGTGAAATGAAAAAAAAAAAACTTTGTAGTTGTGAAAGGAAAAAAAATTAATCCAATCGTAAATTAAAAAAATTAAAGTCATAAAATATTTTATGACTTCAGTAAAAAAAATTATTCCTACTACTTTAAAATAGTAAATTTAAAAAAATGAAGTAAAAAAAATAGAAATTCAGAAATTGTAATAGATGTTAAGATTTACTCTTTTTTGGTAATAATTCAAAACAAATGGTAATTAACCAAAAAAATAAACCATCCCAAGATGTTGTTTCATCCCGCCTTTCTCTCGAAGATAGAATTCAAGCACAATGGAATGTGTTTGAATGAAATTAATTTTGATTAAAATTAATTCTGAACTGTTATTAATATTTTGAAGTTTTTATTCTAACATCAAGTTAGTAGTAAAATTCGTTATAAAAAAAATTAACAAACGCAAAAGCTATATAAATTTACTTCACGGTGGAACCAAACATGTCAACATTTATGTAAAATTACAGTAGCTGTTATCTCAACATGATTATGAATGACTCAACGTGAATCCAAATACACGCATACATAGTTGAATCAAAATACAAATATACCAAATAAATTAGAGAATGAATTGAAGTGAATATTACCAGGGCAGTGATTGGCGTCGAAAGCGGAGACGACGGTGAATGCCCTGGGGCGGGATCATCGATGATCAAAGAATTGACCAACCTCTATGTCGAGAAACAAGGAAGCATCTAGCTGCGGGTATTGTAGAAGGAGAATGGTTTTGGAGAGATTGGTAGAGAAAATTAGGAAGGAAGAGTGGGAAGTGATGGAAGAGGAATGATCTTTGTGAGCGTGCGTGAGGAAATAGTGCCTCTTGGACGACGAAGGAGTCCACGTGTCCACCGAGAAGGGTAATCCCTTGGGCATTTCGATCCGCATCTTCTCTTCTCTCACTCTTTACCACAATCATCAGCTTCCTAAACGTGATTATTATGCCCTAGAATTTAAAAGTGAATGTAATGTCTGCAACAGTTTCGGAGCAAAAAGAGGCCTTCTTGTTCCAAATCGGGAGGCTTCCCGCGGAATCTTCATCGTGAATATTTTTTAAAAACGAAAGTTTAAAATTGAAAGTTGCCATGTTAAAAATAAAAAATACCTGAATGTCACACCAACGGTAAATTTACCAGAGTGTCACGCGTCCTAATTCGTTTGTCAGTCCAGCGAATTAAGTGATTGACACGTGCCAGACAGGGGATAATTCGCTGGACCTAGCGAATTACGTGCCCACTTGACAGAAAAAAACGTAAAACTTCGAACGGTAATAACTTTTGATAGAAATGTCCAATGGAGTCATACGATATGTCAAAATGCTCGAAATTCAGAGGGGAAGTCCTAAACAAATGGTCCACTATTTTTTCCAAAAACATCTCTAAGTGCCTCAAAATTAAGATTTAAACATACAATATGATCTTCAAATGGTCTAACTTTTGATAGAAATATCCGATGGAGGCGTATGATATGTCAAAATGTTCGAAATTAAGATAAGTAATTAAAAAAATAAGAATTAGCATTGAATTAACTAATTCAATTATTAAAAAATAGAAAAATAATTGAATTTTTGGATGGTTGACTCTTAAATCTTAATTTTAAGGCACTTAGGGGCATTTTTTAGAAAAAAAAATAGTGGACCTTTGGGGATTTGCCCAGGGCTTCCCCTCTGAATTTCGAGTATTTTGACATATCGTACGCTTCCATCGGACATTCTATCAAAAGTTATGACCGTTTAAAGTTTTATGTTTTTTTCTGCCACGTGGGCACATAATTCGCTAGAAGGTTCAGCGAATTACGTTTTGTCTGCCACGTGGACACGTAATTTGCTACAGAGTCCAGCGAATTACGTCCTGCCTGCCACGTGGGCACATAATTCGCTGGAGAGCCAGCAAATTACCCCCTGTTTACCACATGTCCATTACGTAATTCACTGGACTGACAAGTAAATTAGGACGCATGGGACTATGGTAAAATTTATTGTTAGTGTGACATTCAAGTATTTTTTTTTTTAAAACATGACAGTTTAGTCAAAGTCTCTAATTGACATGAATATATAGTAAATTAATTAAAATTGAATTTAATATGTCAGTCAATTTCTCTCTTTTTTCTGCTAAAAAAAACATCTCATTTTCTACAAAATTATTGAAATTCCATTATTTATTATAAATATGAATGAATGTACAAGTATTTTAACTCGTGCAAGGTACAGAATGAAAGTTAATTTTTACTGATTCAAATTTATAATGAATAAGTGTTTTTAATACCTAAATTATATAATAATTCATAATAAACAAATGCTTTTCACTTAAAATTATATTTTAGATTTATGATAAATAATTTATTTTTTTAATCATCATAATACTAGTACATACTATTTACTAGTTTTGATGATAATTAATTTTTGTAAAAAAAACTGATTGTGATGTTTTTCTTCTCAATCACGTATCAATTGTTAATGATTAATTTATATTTTGATAAAAGGTTATTTTTAATTATTGATAATCTATCATTATATAAAAAAAATTATATTATCATTTTCTCAATTGATATGTTACTTCTTGGTGCATTATGCATCTATTTTTTTTCTCTCAATCACCTACTCTCTTTTACTTCTCTTTCAATTGATATGATGTTTAAAGAAATTGAAAATGATAGATTGAAAAAAAGGGTTAAGAAAAAAAATCTTTAAAATGTTTTTATTGAAGAATTACCGTTAAAAACACTTTTGTTCAATATAGCTATTCTAATTTATATATATAGGCAATTTGAAATTAAAATTTTATCTCACTTAAATTTTATTATTAATCTTTGTTTCAATTTCAACACCAGGTGCATTATAATATATGCAGTAGTAAAATTGAATATCAATTATCAAACTCATTCCAAGAAATAATCCGAGCATAATGCATAATAATTGCTTCCAACTCATATTTTGGACATTCAGGACTCGCTGGCTCTTTCACTTTCAAGCACATCATTCTACGGTTTGGAACCAAGTTCCACACCATTCACGTATAATTCTCAAGTATGGATACATAATATTAAGAGAGAGAGAGAGAGTATATATGAAAATTACTCCCTTTTTTCTCCTGCCATGAACTAACAATATACATCATAAACGTTACTACAGACAGTAAACACCTTGGATTTACAGTAATCAATAAATTGTTACAAACAGCACGGTGTCCCCAGTCCAATGCCTGCATCGAGAGCTCCTACAACTCACTTGTCCTTACGTGGTCTAGTTCTCACGCAAAAAGAATTGACCAGAATCCCTTAGATAGAGTTGGTACTCTTAAAGAGTGCAAATTGAAGTTCAACCCCAGACCACAAGGCATGCCGAGGAAACCAAAAGATATTAGAGGTATTTACAATCGGCAACTCAAATGAGTCTTCTTGGGGATCCACCGGGTGTGTGGGCTTTGTAAAAAGAAGTTTCATGAAAAGGGTCAAGAGTGAATGTGGCATTTGATCTCACTGGATATGAGGGGAGTGTATTTTGCCCCATCAAAGTGTAAGTTGGGTGAGGAGGAGAAAGGAAACAGCTCTTGTGCGCTGGCCCGTACTGTCGCAAAGGACTTGAACAGGGAGATACTGGTAAAGATGTGATCATTCTTGTGTTATCTCTGAAAAAGGAAATTACAATAGCAACTCAGTCCAAATAGCATAAAAATGATTCAGCATATACATAGAGATACATAACCATGCCTTAGAGAAGGTCAGATGTTTTACCTTGGGCTCCTTACTGCTCGTGAAGTTACAGGAACTGGCTTTGTTGCATAATCTCCATCCAATGAAGTTAAACTTGTTCTATTGGAATGATCTAAAACTGGCTGCAAAGTGATCCAAACAAAGAGAAAGTTGGCTCCAACCCAACACTTGCCATATAAATTGATTTCCAGATATTTTGCAACTTCAAAATGACAACATGCAGTATATGGAGTTTGTGCATTAGAACCATGATTTCAATTGAACCAATACTTTCTGTTCAAGTTTTGTAATTTTGTTGTATTCTAGGATTCTACATCAAAAAAAGAAAAGCAATATATATAGTTCTGTTATCAGTTGTCACCCCAAACTATGCTATAATCACCCAATTAATCTGTTCTCCAACTTCAATTTCTCTCGCATTTGTGACATAAACTTTACCAATACATGTGTATGCATTGCAACAACGATCTAGGGAAAAATAAGAGGATCAAATTCCAAAGGAAATTTAAGTAGCCTAAAAATAATATAGACAAACATAACCACCAAAACACACATGACAGACAATCATCTCCTTTTTTTCTTCCTTTCCTGATTGCAACACTGTATCAGTGTTTAACGCCTAACTACTTAGACACAACCAAAGAACAAAGCATACTTCATTGTCAATTGTACCTGGTGATTTGCAGAAACCACATCATCCATGAAGTTACTACATAGTTACAATCTATTATTTTAAACTTGACAATACTAAACATATAAAGTTGAGCTACATGATACATAGAACACAAAAACAAACCATGAGATAAAATCCTGACATAGTATTATAGCACCTCTACATAGATAACAATCCAGTATGTTGATTCAGTATTGGATAACCACAAATGATGAAATCACACAAATATCAAGACAATTGCATCTTGTTAATCATATATGAGAATGGAGCCCTCTTTATAATGATTACGTCAAAATATGTAGGAACTAGCATGTTAGAGGCCAAAGCAACATAATTTCATAAAGATGATAAATAAGCATTGAGGACTATACCGGAGGCGTCCGACTTCCATCAAACATGTAGGGGAAAGCATCCCTGGTTATTCTGACATTTGTAGCTTTTGTTAATGACTGATCTCGAATAAAGGGATGCTCTAGTAACATCTGGGCTGTTGGGCGGGCTGATGGATCTCTTTGTAAGCATAGCTGAATGAAATTATTTGCCTCACTTGAGAGATGATCAGGAATTTCAGGCATATCTCTGCTGTTACCAATTTTAAATATTGCAGCTACCTGTTGAATACATTAAAAAAACAATGTTGGCCCTTCATACTCTTAAAGTAGGCTTATGGCAAATATGCAAACACATGCTAGTTCTAAATATCCAAAATTGTACCCCTTCATACTGATTCCAAGGAGGCTTTGATGTTGCCATTTCAAGAATTGTGCATCCCAAGCTCCATATATCAACAGGAAGACTATAGCCATTTGTATTCATTACAACCTAAGAAAGCAAATATCAGGATACATTACAACTTACAGTGGAAGAGATACGGATGTTTTTGTTCAAAAGTAATTACAAGATGTGAAAAGAAAGGAGAAAATACTTTACCTCGGGTGCCATCCAGTATGGACTCCCTTTGAAAGAAAGCATGGAGGAAGAAGAATTTATCTGTTTCAGAAAAATCATAATTCAGAGATGATCTCCATCACATATCAGAAAGCAACCAAAACCAAAAATTATACACTTTGAAACTTTGTTCCCCTTCTAATTTTCCTACAACTCTTGTCCATTTCACATGGGTCCCTTTCATATATTCTTATGCTATATACCTTTAAATTATAAACGACAGAACAGAGATCAGAAAGTTCTGTGTGAGCCAGATGCATTCTAGCTCTCATTCTCTATGTGGGTGTGCACAATTGTGAGAAGAAATCATGTGCATTAAAGAGTGTAAAAGGGAATGTCTCTGCCACTAGGCATTCAGATATGAATAAAACAGCAAATTTTAAGTTAGGGCAAAAGAAACACTATTAAGTATCCTCTCTCCATAAATTTTACAAGTTGTGTATTGGCTAATTTATTTTACCAGAAGCAATAACTTTTCAAGTGAGCAAAAACAATGCATTCTTTTAAAGCATACTTATAATAAACATACATGTTTAGCCATTCCAAAGTCTGCCAGCTTGATTTCACCATTAGGATCAACTAGTATGTTAGCCCCTTTGATATCCCTGTGAAAATAAAAAGTTATCAATACTATAATAAAGAGTCAAGATGCATGCATTTAGTATTATAAATAAATCTTGAGTAATTATTTAAATTACCTATGTACTGTATTTCTCCCATGAAGATAGGAAAGTCCAGAGACAATCTGCCTGGTATAATTTTGAATAACAGGCTCCTTGAAGGCCCCATATTCCTGAAGTAATTTATGAATAGAACCACCAGAGACATATTCCAAATAAACGGAAAGTGTTTCTTCCCCCTGCAAACATGGCACATATATATTCATAAATGAATCTCATTCAACAATTTTTTTTTCGTATATAAATGGCACATAGGATTCAGAACATGGAATATTTTAGCCATACCAAATCACTCCCATAGTATTGAACAATGTTTGGATGTGAAAGCTGACTGAGCAAATGGATCTCCTGCAAACAAATGAAGAACATGGTACAGATTAAATGATGATCAGACATATCAAAACAAAATCCAATGCAACTGAATTGAAGGATTAAAGCAACATGCATAAATCTTTAAAAATAATAGAATTACCTGATTAAGTTGTTTGAGGCACTCTTTTGATGACTGGTCATCACAGACAACCCTGACTTCTTTTATTGCACATAATTGTCCACTATCACTGTCAAAGTTCCAACACAAGCATTTTAGAGACGTAGAACAAATATAGGAAGAGAAATATATGTAGTTTCAGTAACTTGTCCACAATATGGACATTTGGACAGAGTCCACATTCTGAAAGAAAGCTGGTGATATCATTCTGTAAACATAGTTGTATTTCAAAGCTAGTTTTTCCCTATTGCCAATAACAACAGGCAATGTAGTTTTTCCTTTGTAACCTAAAGATTTGCTTATACATTACAACCACTGATAGCAAAAACCAACAATTCAGTCTTTAATTGAAAATTATACATGATATGAAGTTGCAGCCTAACCCAAAAGAAAATTGAAAGTAAATTTCCTTCACTAGAAAACAAAAAACAACCACCCAAATACCTGTTGAATCCCAGGTAAACATGCCCAAATGTTCCCCGACCTAGAAGCTTTCCTTTCTTCCACTTGGAAAGGTTACCAGTAGTGTGTTCCATTGTTCCATTAGCTCTCGTGCTGGGAAGAGAAGAACAAGGACTGGTAGGAGAACCTGGCGGAAGAGGCAATGGATGGCATTCACCTTCTTGCCTGCCTGTAGGGGAGTCAAGACTCAAACCATGCAACTTTGGATGCAGAGGTGATGTTGGGCTGGTGGGCCCTCTTGACCCAGGACCCGGGCTTTTAGACCTCCCATGGAACTTCATGTCACCTTGCCCTCTAGCATAAAGAAAACAGCATCAATTAGTTCAGCAGCAGATTGGTGAAACAAATTAAACAGCCCATGTTCTCTTTGTTCCTTATTCTAACACTATTCATGCTAAAATGAATGTAGATTATAACATACGCCCTCCCATGTTTTATAATTACAACAGTTTATTTATAGAAAAACAATAAGATAAATACATTTTGCTTAAATTTCATCTAAATCGATATTTGGAAGGGGTGGATGGATGGCAGGTAGTTAACTTCCTAGTCTTATCAAATTAGTCCATCAAGATTTAGATCTTTATTTTCCCCAAATAAATCCATACCAGAAGTCTAGAACTGCAAATTCAGACTTCAAAAACACAATTTGCAGAATGGATAATTCAAAATGAACCAAATCTTCCTGAAAAGGCACAAATTATAAACCATTATTGAAACAACAGAAACAATCGCGTATCTGAAGAGAGTGGGTAAAAAATTCCAGAAGAAATTCGCATTTAGGCATGAGCAGACAGACGGCAAGAGAGAGAGAGAGAGAGAGAGAGAGAGAGAGAAAGGCCTTTACTATTAAAGGAAAGTTGAAGGCAAAAAAAGGAAGAAAAGTGTACGAAAAAAGTGTACAATCAATAGTGTTGAAAAAAAGGTAGTAACAAGAGGCAGTTACAAATTCTGATTTGCAAGTCTGAACAAAACTAAAAGGGGGAACTCATAAATCAAGTAAAGTATGCAATGATGTTGCAATAGACAGAGAGAGAGTCTCAGGAACCGGAGTAGAAGTCACTTTATCTGATCAAATGATTAAGCTAATAACCGGAGAACCTAATATAAATTAAATTAAAAAAAAATAGGGTAAATTAAACGAATCAAATCCAATCGAATTGGATTGAATCTTAAGTTAATTGATGAGTAAAAAAAATTAATAAGAAACCTGGAGGCATTAATCTGAGGGTGATCATCGAAGGAGCCACTGGAGCTGACGCTGGAGCCGGAAACAGAGGCAGATCCAAAAACAAGGCCCTGCTCGATGGCGAAGCTTTGGGTGGAGGAGACGGAGGGGCGAGGCAAGGGAAGACCTTGGTCGACGGCGGCGGCGGAGGCGGAGGAACTGAAATCGCGGCTGGCACGAGGGGAGTTTCTGACGACGTCGTCGAAGGTCTTACTGGGCTTGGTCTTGGGCTTGATGAAATTGAAGTGAAGGACGCTGGTGGCGGCGGCGGCATGAGGATGGTCTTGTTGTTGTTGTTGTTGTTGTTGCTGCTGTTGGTCCTTGCTCTTGCTGGACTTTTTACCCCACCAAGTGGGCATGTTCTAAGCACAAAGGAAGAAGAGTAGTTGAAAGGGGAAGGAGGAGGTGCTGAAAGTAGTTGGAAGACGAAGAAAAAGAAAGGGAACACCTAAGAATGAGAGCGGGGTTGGAGGGGACGGCAGATGGTGGTTGGATGGATAAATGACGTGGCCATTTCTAAGAAAGAGAAAAGGGGGGCCCACACTCTCTCTGCTTGTCTGCTCCTACGTGTCACTCTTTGTTACGTCTTACGTGCGTTCTCAACAACAGCAACACCTTTGTTTTTGTAACTTGTAACTGTAACCCTCTCTTGTTTCTCAGGTTAAATAAATTCCCGCTACTTCTTCTTCTTCTTCTTGCTTAGTTACTCCACTACTTGTTTTGTTTGCCTTTACTGAACAATAAAATAAAAGAATCCGCATTGGCGATTGTGCACTCGTTTTTTGTGCTTTATTTTTTTTTTTGCCAAAAATAAAATAATATAAAATAATCAAAAATTAATTATAATCATTATAAGAATTCAATAATATAAAAATATTTTATATATATATTGATTGATAAATAGATATATAGATTTATATATGTAATTGGTTGATGAACTAATTGAATTAAGCTATATCTATTTTAAATTTGACTCATTTGACTCATAATTAAGTTTAATAAGACAATTATTAAGTCGAATCTCAAATTATATTTAAATTTATTTGATTCAATTTACTATTCGTCCTTTGTGAGAAAACAATACAAGTAAATAAAATACGTATAAATAGTACTCTCCATGTATAAAGATGTTTTTATTATTATTCAATTACAAGTTATTACTCAAATCACAAATTATAATTTTGAGTAGTTGACCAGATGAAACAAAACCCTCGCACTCTCATATTAGTTAATGGTTCATAAATTCGAGCCTTCATTCTTACCGTATCTTTGAAGCGAGATAAATGTGAATACTAAATACTCAATATATATTTTTGAGCAATAGAGTTTTTTTCTTTTGGATTAGATTGTTATTTCCTTTTCTAAATTGTACCTATAAAAAATCACAAAATTATTATTTATTAATAATAAGAGAAGAGTCAAGTAAAAACATTACTATTAGGTTTTCATAATATGACAAATTAAGGTTTAAATTTTTACCAAAAAATGTGTTTACATTTAAATGCGATAGTATATATAATATATATTATCTCTAAAAGAAATACTACTAAAAGAAGATACCTGTAACCGTAAGAAAAAATTTTAAAAAATATTATACTTAATACCTTATTATAGTTTTTATTTTAAATTTTTTTATATAGAACTAACTTTCTGATTGATTGTTAGCATATAAGAAACTTCTACACCAAATGAAAAAGAAATAAAAGTGGTTACTTATCAAATTTTCAAGATAAACTATAATTTATAAATGCAATAATGGTTTATTATACAATACTTTAATTTAATTTAGTTGAAGTGTCTGCAAAATAGTAGTATTTCAGACGTTAAGTGAGGGAAATGCGATGATGATAAAAAAAAAATGAAAAGAATGGATGCAAAATACTCTTCCTTTCTTGAGTTCGAAGGTGTGGATAGCAACGAGGATTCGATATTCACGCCCTTTTCTTTTGATTTCAGTTTCCTAAGGTGCTGTGATCTTATGCTATTCGTCGTTTTTACATGGATGCGCGTCATTCACCGCGTCATCAACATCGCTCAGCCACCTCAATAACGTGACACATATACCCGTTGCTGCACATAAATGCCCACTGCCACCGTTCCGTTTCTTTTTCTGTGAATCATAAATATTCCCCATATATCTGACACAAATTACATAAATTTTTCACCGATTTTTATTTACAGGAAAAATAAATAACAAATTCATTACTTTTTTATTTTTAAGAAATAGTATCTCCCATTCTTTTTAGACAAATACTAACTAATACTCTTAGAATATTAATTAAAGAATTAAAAAATATTTTTATTAAATACCTAAATTTTTCTGTGAATTATACGATAATTTTTTTTAACTAATATCTTAACAAAACTGATTGGGAAAAGACCTTTTTCCTTTTATCATGTCACGAGTCAGGACAGACTTTTGAATTTGTATAGCTTGTCCGATCAACAATTTTAATGAAAATGACACTACTCATGACTTAAATTTTGTTAAGAAATTTGTCAATATATTTTGTATTTATATTTTAGTTGTTATGTTTACTTTTATAATTTTTACTTATTTAAAATATTGGTTTCAGAGAAAGAAATTAAAAAAATCATATAAAAATTAATATCTAAAAAGTAAATTTAAAGGTCTACATTCAAATGAGTGAAATTATAAAAATCAAGACGAGATATAAAATTTTGAATTTATATTGATCGTTCGCAAAAAAATTATTTTTTATAATTTAGTTAGAGTATAAAATAATTACTCGAAGTGATAATTTATTCCATAAATTATAACTTTTAAGATTTTCGTTTCATTTATTTTTTTAAAGGGCTTTTCATTTAATTTAATTTAACTTAAAAAATCACATTAGTATTTCTCAATATCTGCTTAATTTCCGCGCCACCATGTTTCATTTCAACGGGTCATTAGTTGGTGGATGCTGCCAAAGTCCATAAAAATTCTTACCTCTAGACTCTAGTTACCCACTTACACAAATAATAACAATAAAATAAAAGTGATGTATAGTTATAATTACTTTAAACAATTATTTCAAAAAAATATTTTTTAAACAAATTATATGTTCGTTATTTGTTTAATCATTAATTATACGTACAGTTTTTATTGAACTACTACACATACATAGAATAAAAAATCATTAATGATGTATTACCTAAAACACTCTTATTTCCTTTAGATAAGATCATTTGAAGTAGTTATACATATATTACTATTAAATAACGAAATGACTGGAAAAAAAGTTGATCATGCCTTTTAATTTCTAAAATAATGATAAGATAGTTTTGAAATAAGAAAAAATATATAAAACGGCTATAGTTTTGAAACGGATAAATAGATTATAAACTTTTAATTATGTATGCTTTTAATACTTCC
>PYAF01000301.1:2617345-2640972 GCA_007407185.1 Glycine tomentella
TTAATTAGTTTAAAGTGTAAAAGGCCAAAATTAAAGTTTAAGCCAAATTTTAAAGACTAAAAATATATTTTCTCAGGATCGTTTATGTATATATGAGAAACAATAAAAATAAATTTTTAAAAAATACTAATAAAAGAAAAATAGATTTTTGAGTTAATATTTACTTATTTTTTCATAATAGTGAATTAATCTCGAGTTTTACATATAAAATTTATAATAGATATTTTTGTTAAACTTATCATTTATTAGAAATTAAATATTTAAATAATTGTGTAAAAAAAATTGATCCCCTTTAATACACTATCGAATCCGTTTCCAGTCTATGATCATGTTAATGATATAAAATTTACTTTAAACAATATGCAATAAAATATTTATGAAATAAATTTTAAAATCTTTTTTGTTGCATGTTATTACGTATAGTATTTAATTACCTTTAACTTAAACACCACTCCAATATTGTTAGATCGTGATTAGATGTTGAAAGACAATATTTTATTGCAAACTTTAGCATTCGGAAGACGAGGTTTACCTAGTCTCAGTTCTGTAATGGGTTTGATTAGAACCTGTTATGTGGTTGTTCGGGTCAAATAAAGACCCAACCTAAACCATGAATTGATCCAACATTGCAAACGACAAACGTACACAGCACTTTCGAAATTTGTCCTGTTTTGTCGTCTTGTACTACTAATATGTGGGCCCCAACACATATGCAAAACCCAACATAAAATAAAACTACCACAATTATTTAAGCGACATCATTAATTAATAATCCACTAAGAAAAATTATTGGTGATAATAAAAGCGAAAGGTTGGTCATATATCCAAAATGGTGACAAAGAAAAGATAATGGGAATCTGATCAGTACAAGATTGTATATGGGATATATAAACTGTAGAAGAAGAATTTGTTCAAAGGACAAATTAAACTTTTTTTTTAATTTATTCTTTGAAGAAATTATCCTTCTACGGTGTTATCTAGTTAAATTAAACTTGTAGATTTGGTGTTGTTATCTAGTTAAATTAAAACCACTATATAGCTGTTAAGATCATGTACAATGTTGGTTTAAGCTTAGTAAAGATTTATATTGAAACAGTTACTATCCATAATTTGTTTACTTAAAAAACTCTCAATAAAAAGGTCTCAGCCTCTCAGGGTGAGAGAGGCTCATGTGAATAAAGAAGCTTACTTAATTTTGACTATAAATCCAGAGCTTAATGTAGTCCAAAATATGGTGGGTCATGCATGACTCACGTATCATGCAGTGATCTTATTTATATTTCTTTTATTAACAAAACCAGCTTGATTAACGGATGGAAGAATTATTTTTATTTATTTATTTATTGTGGTGAGTGAATAATATATGGTTTTTGTAATTGGCGTGGGAGAACCCATTTCCGTATTTAAATTATGTGATTCGACCAACTCCTTTCTAACCACCCTTATATATTTCTACTACCCTTGTATGTATAAAAAAGGACCCATAACAAATGTATATATTTATTAAGTACAGAAGGAGATGAGCATGGGTGTCCATGATTGCATATGTTCTTCGAAATCATTTGGCTTCTAGGTTCCACTTTTGTCTTTAAAGTCATGGACTATAATACTTTTAGAATAAAAATCCTAATTTTATCTTAGAAAATACGAGCATCATTACTCTTCTTTTTGAAAAAAATATATGCAACCATTTAGCTTATAAATAATGCAAAGTGTCAATATTTTTGTCTTTCACAACTTATTTACATCAATAAAATCTCATGACAATACAAAATATCATTACATTAATTAATTATTTAATCTTAAATATTGTTAGATCAATTCTGAAATTTAGTTACCCTCAATTTCTCAATCCGATAAGGACAGTTTACATGCTTAGGGGATTAAATATATGATAAATGTCTGTATAAGACAAAGGCAATGACGTTTGCATATTTTAAAGACAAGAAATATTATGATTAGTTTTTAAAACATAAAAAAATAATTAAAGCAATTTGCTAGATAATCCTGAAATAACAAAGGCATGCAATGCAAGCAGCCTTTAATAACACGTGGAAAGGAATTTGTGTTATGGGGAGGATGGGAAGATGCTAGAGTATGAATGTTAATATGAATATTATTTTGGTACAATATGAATACGATTATGATGACATAGGCTTCTTTTGTAAATGTTACAGGGCACTGATTTTGGTTTTGGGGTATACATCTTTTTAGGTGGATGCTGGTTATTGGGTATTTAGTGGTTCAGAGTAGCTTAATATCTTGTAACCAGCACTTGGGTTCAATATTTGACCTTAATCCTTTATGTGGTTGGGTATCCCTTATACCATCTTATCTATATATTAATATTTTGTCTCATAAAGAAAAATCTTTATTCTTCGCCTTCTTTTGTATAGAGAGGGTTGGAATGGGTTGCTTCTTTCTCATTCTTCTTCTTCTTGTTTTTTTTTTTTGCAAAAGGTGAGGTGGTCGTGATAGGTTGGTATCTCCTTATCGTGACAACTAGAAATGATTGAGATGGGATTTTCTTAGATATGTGTGCACGAGCTTAATTATTATATTATAATATCTACCGTAAAATTCTTTTCATGTAAGTAAGGCACATTTGTGGCGTTATGTTTATGTGTGAGAGATCTTGGATGAGAAAGTGTAAGGGAGAACTAAATAAATAAAAGATAATGGGGGGCAGAAAGCAGAAATGGAAAAAGATGGAATATAAAAGGAAATTGGGCCTACCTATCATAATGATTAATGACTTTTGATAATCCTTTATAATTTCGAACAGCTAATATTTTTGTACTTTCTTCTCTCACATTCATTTCATATCTATTATTATTCTTTTCATATCTAATGAGTATATGCACTAAACAAAGAGTTGGCACAATAGTACAACGTTCTAATGCATTTACATGAATAAAAATGATCTATTTAGTAAAATAATTCATATTTGATTCTTACTACATGCAAAATTTTCTTGGACTAATAATAACCATGAATCACAAGTAAAATTAATCTCTTGCACGATAAAGTAGAAGACATTCTTAGTCTCTTAGAAAAAAAATGAGTATATGCACTACCCTTAAAAAAATGAGTATATGCACTACACTCCAAGGGACCTGTTAAATAATCATTTTCGTATTTGAAAAAACATTGTACCTAGATAAAATTAAGTTCAACATTCTGCACTTTCTCGAAAATTACTTTAGTGTGGATCATATTTCTCACGTTCGATTCTCATCCCCATGAATAAACGACCAAAAGGAAATATGATTGAAAGTGAATTGACTCCCAATGTTGGTCTCTTCAAATAAAGCGCATGCAGTGTCCTTTATCATGGACCCATGGCATTGAGGTCCACTGATGGTATTTCTCTTACTATGGTAGGGTTTTAATATTTACTTTTACACTAAATCTTTAATTTGATTATTCATATATTATTTCTTTAGCTTTTTAAATTGTTTATAGTTAAATTGAAATGTTAAATATCAATATATTTATTCTATTAATTTTATTTGTTTAATCAAATTAACCTGTGGAAAATCAATATATTGACATTGTCACGTTTTTTTGTTCTTCTTTCGCGCCCTTTACGTCAAAGAAACCAAGTTATATTCGAGGAGGGCTGGTTGCAAAGTTAGACAGAAGTCCAATGCATAAAATGAGCAACAGCCGCACAATTAATTTAAAGGTAATTGCTAACTGTACTCAATTATTTTCTAAGTACACCGTTCTTATGTATTTTTGTTTTGGCTAAAATACAACTTTGGTCCCCTATTTTTAAAAATTCACAATTTTGGTCCTTTTATTTTAAAATAAAGATATATAATCCTCATATTTTTATAAATATGTAATTTTAGTTTTCTTATTTTAAGATAGAGACAATTTTGACCTTCCATTGAATTTGAAAAACATTGATTAATAAGAAATTAATCTAATATAATCCAATTTAGTGAGAAAAATAAAATTATTTGTTTAATATATGTCATAATAAATGCTAATCTCTTAAAAATCAATACTTGCAGTTGCAGTTTGACGGAAGGTGTAAAATCATATATTTTACAAAAGGAGAACAAAAATTGAAAATTTTAGAAAATATAGAGATCAAATGCTTCTATTTAAAAAAAATTATAAAATAAAGTACCAAAATTATATTTAAGTCTCCCCCCCCACCCCCCGCCCGAAAAAAAAAATTCCTCTCTAGAAAGTAAATGAAGTTGAGCTTTATTCAACCTAACCAGATATAGCTCATGACTTGTATTTAGCTTGTTGTGACCAACCTGATTCTTACCTATTCAATGAGAATATAAGTCATAACTCTTAAGCTTTATTTTTAAGCACGAATTAAATATGGTCATTTTCAGTCTGATATGATCATATGCCCTAATCTATAGATTTGTGACATTACATTAATATTTCATAATTAATTAAAATTATATTTTGAAAAATTCTAAAATGCCCTTAAGTTCGATATTGATTACTTAAAATTATATATTGAAAAATTCTAAAATGCCCTTAAATTCTAAAATTAATTTTTTTACGAGTCTTATTTATAATAAAATTACAGTAAAGTAGTAATTTCCTATGAATTTTCTGAAGACTTTTACTATAAAAGACAAACTGTCCCTAAATTTATTATAATTAACTAGAACCTTCAGAACTAATTTAAGTTAAGTATAAAAATAATAGATTATATAAATCTGATTTAGATAAATTATTTATGATTTAAAATTAATTATTTAACTACAAAATAATTTAATTAGGTCAATTTACAATTTTACTCCTAAATCCTAATGGACCAATATTGACTATATTATTTATAATTAACCAATTTCTAAAAATGATAATTTCTTTTAATCTGAACCAATTTTATTACAACTAAAACTAATTATTTTAATCAATTTTAAATTAGTTTGGGACAAAATTACTTTGATGTTCCTAGGTAACTTAAATATAAAATATAGACCAAATGACATATTTGGTATTTATCTTATTTTTTTTGGTTTAGTTTGATCTTTTATCTTTAAAAATTTTCAATTTGATCATTTATCTTCTTTTTTGGTTCAGTCCTTTATCTTTTAAAATAATTATTTTGATCATTTTTTTATTCAATTTAGTCCTTCGACTCATTTAGGAATTAGGATTATAGTCGGTCATTAATTATTTAAGAATGAACTTTTTTTGTTAAAATGAAGTGGAGGGGAAGGAGAAAAAAATGAACAAAAATGACATTAATCTTAATTAGACTGAAGGGTCTAACTAAAATAAAATAAAATAAAAGATGAAATTGAATAAAAAATAAGGTAAAAGACTAAATATTTTTTTAAAATAATTGATTAAACTGAATTAAAAAAATAAGATAAATGATTAAAATGATAAAAACAAAATAAGTCATTTAGCCTAAAATGTATAATATAAATCACTAATGCAAGTTTTGATTTGACTCTTTTTAGTCAAATATTTTTTCTCTCATTAACCCTTAACTAATCACTTTTAATAATTAAACTTAAGTTAATCCCTGTGTATTAAGGTATAAAATTTGTTTATGTCACATGTTTAATCTACAAGTGCATTATTTTGTTATGTTTTCTTGGTTAAAATTTAACAATATTTTTAACTCTTGATTAGGATTCATGTGTCCATTATTGGGACCTTGCCGCAACCAAGTGCTTCTTCTACATACCTAGAGCACAAAAATAAGATCGACAACCATGGTCGACCAAAATTTTATTTAACATTTTGGGTCTTACGTTAAAGGTTAAGGCTTAATCTTTTTTAATCCAAATTGCACAATAGTAACACCAAGTGACAGCCATTTGTCACGATCTAAAGTCCAATTATGTTTACGAGTAACTCCAACCAAAATAGAAAGTATAATGAAAAGGAAAATCTCTAATGTACACCCAAGAACCTATTCAACACTTACAGAGAGAAATAAAAAAGAAAAAAAATTTATAAGTATGAAATAAGATTTACTATGTGATACGAAGAGAGAAATAGAATAAAAATAAATGAGAGATACTAATTAAATGTTTAAAATAAATGATCATGCATCATTACTCAAATGAAAATGTGTTGAAGTTGCTTCTCATTGCATTGTAGTTTCTCACGTCAATTGCTCAGGTAATCTGTGATCTGTGTTCAATCTGCATACGCGCGTAAAAATAAATGAATGTGACCCATGCAAGCACCAAACTCGTTCCTTAGGAAGCAGCAGAAGCAATATTGTAAAGAATTTCATGTTTTTCTTATAAGATGATGTTCCTGACAATTAAACATATAACTGAGCGAACAGTTATTAAATGGTTTGTAATGAAAATAATAACAATGATTTCTTAAATGTATTTTTATTTTATCTATAATTGTAATGAAGTGGTTTACTAATTCCAGGATTGGCCAAAGTAGTCAAGTTCGTTTCAGATATTTGAGACTCCATCCATTATTTCAGTTAATTAGTTTCTCCAGACGCATTCACATGCTCTCTAGTTGTTAATACATGATCATGTATTATATATATACACGTAATCCAGGCATTTAAATAAATTTTCAATAATCTTTATACATTTAATATTTTCTTTATATCCCTTTTGATGGTATCATTCATCTTATCACACACACACACACACACATATATATATATATATATATATATATATATATATATATATACTTTCTAAAAAAATTGATGTATAAATATCACCGTTACTTAACAGAAATGAAAACAGATCCAGTGCATTAAAAAGGAGAAAAGAAAGAAAACAGACTTTGAAGCGTTCAAATTAAACAAATATGTTCATAATTTTGGTGTCAATTAACAATTCGCTGCCCTTTCTTTCTCATTTGTGTTGTTCGCTTCCGTAAACATTGTTCTTCCAATCATTTCCCTCTTTCTCTGACATCTAATCACCCTTCTCTCCCTCTGCCACGTGTCATCTCCTTCCCCTCTCATACTCTTCTACTCCTCCCGCGCTTTCTCTATCCTCACCCTTCACATTTCCCTTTTTCTTTTTTCTTTCTCTCGCCGCAACCAAGCGTCTTCTGAATTCCTTCTTTCTCCTCTCTTTTACGTTTTCAACTCTCAATTACATTGAAGAGGTACATTGCACGTACCCAAACACATTTTTCAATTTCCTCATTTAATACGTCTTTTTCTTCTTCTTTTTATTGGTTAAATGTGTTAATTGTTTGCATGCGATGAATTTGATGTTGGAACAGGGGAGGGAGGGAGAAGGAGAGGGAGAGTAAAAGGCGTGGTAGCGTAGATAACGTAGCGGTGGTGGTCGACAGCAATGTCGATTCTGGAGGCCGCACCGCACACGCTGACGCGGCGCCCGTCGAGGAGCGCCGCCACGACCTTCTCGACGGAGGTTTTCGACAATGACGTCGTTCCGTCGGCACTCGCCTCCATCTCGCCGATTCTCCGAGTGGCCAATGAGATCGAAAGCGAACGCCCTAGGGTTGCCTATCTATGTACGTTGTTGTTGGCGTTAACGTCACTTACACATGCAGATTCTATAATTTCCATATCCTTTGATATTTTTGATACGTTTCTGCATCGGTTTTCGCTGAAATTGGTTTCTTCGTTCTTTTGGAAGGTCGGTTCTACGCTTTCGAGAAGGCGCACCGGTTGGATCAGAGCTCCAGCGGACGTGGCGTGAGGCAGTTTAAGACGCTGTTGCTGCAGCGATTGGAGAGGGTACGTAACAAACTCTTTCTATTTCGTCTCGCATGTCTCCAACGAGATTTGGACTCACGTGAAAAATGGCGTCACACACACACATACATATAGTATTATAATTCCAATTATTAACTTTTTTTTTATTAATCACTGGTTTCCTTGTGTGTTAACTGTCCTTTTTTTTTTAAAAAAAGTTAGATATAATTGTAATAACAGTCCTATTGAAAAGCTATTAGACCGTAATTATTGTGATTGTGAATTGTTTTTAAAAGTAGTTAAAGAATAAATTAAGAATAATAAATATATATATATATATCAAATAAGATAATTATTTTATTTACAGTTATAGATAATAATTGTCATGTTAAAAAATTATTAAATATTAATTATTTGTGATTGTGATTGGTTTTTAAAAGTAGGTGAAAAGCAAATTAAAAACACTAAATATTTATATCAAATGAGATAATTGTTTTTATTAATAGTTATAAATTATAAATAAAGGCTGTTATGTTGTAAAATTATTAGAAAATAATTACTTATAATTGTGAAAGATTTTTAAAAGTAATTAAAGAGTTAATTAGAAATTATAAATATATACATTAAATAAATTAATAAACTTTATTAATAGTTATAGATTATAACTTCACAACTTATATTTTAAAGCACATGCCATATTTCTAATAAGTCATAAATGCACATAACCACCAATTAAGGAGAATCTGTATTTCTCTTCATCCAAAGTCTTTTTCTTAGTATTTTTAAGGAAAATGTTTGGATGCTTAAAATGTTATTCTAACACTTAATAATAGAGAGAAATAATTAATTATAATAAATTATATGATTTGATAATGAGAGAAAAATAAAAAAAAGTGAGAATGTTGATAGAATATTTTAAAAAGTAAAATATCTAAATATCATTATCATTTACGATCCGTAATTGGTATCATTACTCCTTTATAATATGCTGGCTGAATATATTAATTACCTGACAGCCAATCCGAGTAATTTTTTTATTATTAAATTTTCACTTATCTTGCATAAAGCGAGATATTAACTTTTTAATAATAAAGTAAAGAATTATATTAACAATAGAGTGTTATTTTATACACTATTTGCCAGTTTAGTAATGAGGTTGAAGTAAATGTATGATAATTTTGATTTGATCTTCATTCTGATCATTATAAAAAAAACATTTAAAGTAGAATTTTAAAGTATTTATTATTAATATAGTTTAATCGAATTCATAGTAAATTGCTAAACTTAATGGTTAAAATCATGATTAAATATATGCATGTGTATAATTAATAGTTAATTAATGAATATTTATTTTCTAAGTGAATCCAATAATAATAAGTTGATTCTTCTTTTAATTTTGTGGTTTGTTAATATTTTCTCATAACATTAAAAAGTGGATTGGCATGAAATCAAAATTATTACTCTTATTTTTTTTTATATAAAAGTAAATGAATATATTTTGTAATCCTAATTTTAAGAAGAGTTTTACTAACCAATGTCTTAAAAATTAAAAAAAAAAAAGATTTTATAACAAATCGTAAGAGGAGCGCATTTAAAAATTATAGTGAAATACATTTTTAAGCATATTTCCCTTCATAAGAAATGTGGGCAATTCACCAAAAACAAATGTGGACTTATCTTTATATGTATAATTACTTTTTTTTATATATATTTACTATAATTTACTGTGAACTTTTTTTAATAAGACACATATTCATTCCTTAATAAATACATTCATTAACTTACCAATAATATAAATCACACCTCATTAGTAGAAAAAAAAATGTTTCATCAATTACAATTAGATCTTTTTAAAAAAATACAATTAGTTTCATTAATTAAATTCTAGAATACTTCTTGAATAAAATTTAAATTTATAACATTGTGTGTTATTGAAGGAACTGTTTAAATCACTCTGCCTAACAAATCACACCGTATATATAGACTGGCACACAATCTCGATATCCTTTTCAGCTCCGATACACCAAATTTTTATTTTGTTAGTTACCCTGACCGACCAACTGTAATGGACTCCGGAAAACACCTAACACTGTAGTTAGGGAAGAGTTGCACTTTGATTCATCCTACTTGAACTTCTTAATCACATGATTTCTGGAACTTTAGGACAATGGACCCAGTCTTGCTGAACGTTTAAAGAAGACAGATGCAAGGGAAATCCAGGCTTATTATCAGCAATACTATGAGCATTATGTCAGAGCTCTTGACCAAGGAGAGCAGGCAGACAGGTACACTACACACCCTTTACGCTGTGTGTGCCATGTTGAGATCATAAGGCATGCTTAACTAATTCTTTATTTTAATTTTAATTTAGAGCACAGCTCGGGAAAGCTTACCAGACCGCCGGGGTGCTTTTTGAGGTGCTTTGTGCCGTTAACAAGACTGAGAAGGTCGAAGAAGTAGCTCCCGAGGTTAGTCTTCATTTATATGTACAGTGCCATTTCATTTTCATCTTGTGAAAAAAGGTAGCTTGCCGCATAATTTTCTTTCAGCATTCATAGCTTTGATTAAGGGTGAGTGATTTTTGTGCATTTAGATCATTGCGGCTGCTAGAGATGTCCAGGAAAAGACGGAGATATATGCGCCTTTCAACATTCTTCCGTTGGACTCTGCCGGGGCTTCTCAGTCTATTATGCAGCTTGAAGAGGTATCTCATCTGCCGCGATTAATGTTGATGTTGATGTTGATATCGAGAATTTGTGTTTTGTTTGGCTTTGCCTCTGAGTTCCTTCCTTGGCTATCTTTCCACCTTGTAGATTAAGGCGTCTGTTTCTGCTCTCTGGAATACTCGTGGCCTGAATTGGCCAACTTCATTTGAGCAACAAAGGCAGAGAACTGGAGAATTGGATCTGCTTGATTGGCTTAGAGCCATGTTTGGGTTTCAGGCATGTCTTCTACTCCCATATAGAAAGGGATAGGAGAAGGATTGTGACTAACTTCTTCATCTTTTGTATAGCCCCCACAAGTTGTTAATCTATTTGGTTTATTTTGGCTCAGAGGGACAACGTCAGGAACCAGAGAGAGCATTTGATTCTGCTTCTTGCTAACTCTCACATAAGGCTAAACCCCAAACCCGAGCCTCTTAACAAGGCATGTAGCTATATCTCGCTTCTTCCTGTACTAGGCAAAATATTTATTGATTTAATAGAGCTAACCAGAAATCAAGAGAACTCCCATCAAAGTTTCATTTAGCTATCACGATAGCCTGCTTTGCTTTTTACCCATACTTGAACTTCACTGTTTTTTTTTTCTTCTTCTTTATTTAAACAACTGCAGCTTGATGATCGGGCCGTTGATGCAGTGATGAATAGTCTGTTTAAGAATTACAAAAAATGGTGCAAATTTTTGGGACGAAAGCATAGTTTACGGTAAGATATAACACTTTCTCCATCACCTAACAATTTTCTTGCCTTTTCCTATCGTATTTCTAAGAATAAATCGGAAAATATTTATGCTAAAAGTGACTATGGTATTCTTTCATGCAGACTCCCTCAAGGTCAGCAAGAGATACAACAAAGGAAGTTACTTTATATGGGCTTGTATCTTCTCATATGGGGCGAAGCATCCAATGTTCGCTTCATGCCAGAGTGTCTATGCTACATATTTCATAATGTGAGTACAAGTGTTTCATGTGTTGCAATATCTTGTGCCAGAATGTTTTTGCAGATGAACGTAACATTTTTATTTTGTTTTTGTTAGTTATTTTTCACCGTGTATTAATAATAATCAACTATAACTTCAGATGGCATATGAACTTCATGGTTTATTGGCTGGAAATGTCAGCATTGTTACTGGTGAAAACATCAAACCTTCTTATGGTGGTGATGATGAGGCATTCTTGCGCAAGGTTATAACTCCCATATACCTAGTAATTGAAACGGTATGGTTTTTCTGATATGGAAATCATCAACTTACTTCAGGTGCCTTTCTGCTCAGTGATGAATTATGACCATGATAATTAATACAGGAAGCCAAGAAGAGCAGACATGGAGCAGCTCCTCACTCAGCCTGGTGCAACTATGATGATCTAAATGAATATTTCTGGTTCGTTTGCCTTTAGGTTTCTATTTCTCATTGAAACTGACTTCCTTTGGCTTGTTTCATGTTTCAGTTATTGACAATTTGTTGTTTTAACTTGCGTTGCATTTGGTTTCAGGTCACCTGATTGCTTTTCTCTTGGATGGCCTATGCGTGATGATGGTGAATTTTTTAGATCAACATTTAATTTAACACAGGTATTTATCCTTAGGAGTTACTTTCCTGAATGTAAAATACTTATTTAGTCCAATACATACAAATTCCATACCAGGGAAGAAAGGGTGCTCAGAAAACATCTGGAAGAACTGGCAAATCAAATTTTGTTGAGACCCGGTCATTCTGGAACATCTTCCGCAGTTTTGATCGTCTTTGGACCTTCTATATACTGGGTTTGCAGGTATTTGTTTTCAGCAGTAGGAAGTTCTTATGTCATTATCTCCCTTGATTGTTGCTCTGACAAGACCAGAACATTCTTATTACAGGTTTTATTCATTGTTGCCTGGAAAGGGATTTCAGTGTTGGATATCTTTCAGAAAGATGTCTTATATGATCTCTCTAGCATATTCATTACAGCAGCCATTCTACGCTTACTTCAAAGTAATGATTACTGACTTAAGTTGCTTTTTATATGAAAATTTATCATGCGACTATCAGAAGGACAGGTTACAAGATTTTTATTACCGATGTTTGTTTTAGCTAGTAGTTGAAGAAGTGACATCACATTTGCTCCTTTTTATTTTGACTTAGGTATATTGGACCTGGCTTTGAACTTTCCTGGCTATCATTGTTGGAGGTTTACTGATGTGCTACGAAATTTTCTCAAAGTCATTGTTAGTCTTTTTTGGGTTGTTTCTCTTCCACTCTTCTATGTGCATTCCTTCAAAGGAGCCCCTGACTTTATCAAGAATATACTTTCCTTTATTCATAAAATAAAGGGGATTCCACCATTGTATATGTTAGCAGTTGCAGTTTATCTGCTTCCAAATTTACTAGCAGCTGTTCTCTTTCTTTTCCCAATGCTTAGGCGTTGGATTGAAAACTCAGACTGGCACATTATTAGACTTCTCCTATGGTGGTCACAGGTACTTGTGTCATCTTATTTGATTCACTTGTGCATTTAACTATTTCTTTTCATTATAAATTGAAAATTTTCTATTGTTATGATGCTTGTTTCAGTGTACTTTATTGTTTCAACTTTCAATGTGAAATTAATGCATGTATCCACCTGATTATCGAAATCAGTAGAAAGCAATATTTTTGTCAATTTTATTCTGTTGGAATTGGAAAACTCTGACCTCTGACCTCTGTTACGTGAAGAGCATATAGATAATATACTTGGCAAAGGCTTTTGTTGTCAGTGTGATCCTTAAAGACCCAAATGCTTGAAGCTATTAGTTATTGCATCAATACATGTACACACACGTGTGTTTACACATGCACATTCCATAACTGGTAGGAACTGATACAGACGCACTTTTTTTTTTTTTTTTTTGGCACAGCAATACAGATACACTTAGTTAAGAAATATTTTGACTTTACATGCCTCAGTCTGTTACTGTAATATACTTTCCTGGGAATAAAAACTTTATCCTTTTAATTCCTTAACTAATACCCTAAGACACTAGTTAGCAAGACCCTTTAATTAATGACCCCAATTTTGTATAATCGTAAGGGTTTGTCTATGATATACAAAAGAATCCAAGTTTATAGTCCTAGTTGTATGTTTGAAGCAATTGTGGTTCAAAATTTGAACTGACAAACTCAAATCAGGAGAGTGGGAACACGTACTTTTTACCAAGTGGGTGACTGCCAAACAAAAGGACTGTTGACACAAACTTTTGTTTCTATACAACACTTCTTTGGATGTTAAGAAATGCATGGACAATGAGTTGGTGACTTTTAATCTCTCATAAGCCTGTCTATATTGATGAAAAAATGTCTCTTTTAAATAACATTGAACTTTTTAGAATCGTTTGTTAATTTTCTATCATGGATAATTAACTGGCAGCCAAGAATCTATGTTGGAAGAGGAATGCATGAGAGTCAATTTGCTCTCCTAAAGTGAGTTTTGCATAATACTATGTTATTCAAGTTACTTAAGGTTTGTGCTCTTGTTATTTGTTTGAAATTTTATTATGGTCTATTTATTTTTTAAATTTCAGATACACTCTTTTTTGGGTGATTCTTTTGGCTACTAAATTTTCATTCAGCTATTTTGTCCAGGTAATTATTACAAGAACTGTAGTTGTTATTTTCTTAATAATGCCTTGTTAATTTGTTTGGCCTCTTTTAACTGTTGTCTCTTTCTTTAGATCAAACCTCTAGTTCAGCCAACTAAAGACATAATGAGCATTAGGCATGTTGATTTTGCTTGGCATGAGTTTTTCCCCAAAGGTAGTTTCTTCAGATTTTTTATGAGTCCATTGTAACTTTCTGTTAATTTTATTGATCTGGTATTTCTGGTCTATGCAGCTCAACATAACTATGGTGCGGTTGTTGCACTTTGGGCCCCTGTACTTATGGTGTGTATGCTATATTTCATGGTTATGCTCACATATATTAATCTTTTCATTTGTTTGGGATAAATTGTTTCAGTGTAAACATCTCAGGTTACATTTTGAATGCAGGTTTATTTCATGGACACTCAAATCTGGTATTCCATCTTCTCAACTATTTGTGGTGGTGTTATTGGAGCCTTCGATCGTCTTGGAGAGGTCATTGTCAATTTTATCTTACTTCTATATCTGGAGAGAAGTTGGGAATTGACTATTTTATTGATTCTCTTCACTTTTGAAAGATATGTATGCATACAAAAAATAAAAATGAACCTATTTAATCAAGAAAGTCATGAGACCCTTAAGGACACAAAGTACTAGATTGTCATGTTCATGTATTATGAAATTTTGAAGTTTCCAAAATGTGAATACACTCAAATTTCCCTTTTCATTTTATGGAAGAACTTGAGATTGGAAAACTCATGGAACCAAAGAGATATAATACTTCAAGTCACAATGTTTTAACAACCAGTTAATGTTGTTATTCATTTGCTTACACAGATACGCACTCTGACCATGTTAAGATCACGGTTCCAGTCATTGCCTGGTGCATTCAATACATACTTGGTTCCTACTGACAAGAAGCAGAAAAAGAGATTCACTTTCTCGAAGCGATTTGCTGAGGTTTCTATCACATTTTCATTTTGCTGCTAACTAGAGTAAGCTAAATATAATTATTTATCTTCACATATTTTCCGTGTTTGTGTAGATTTCTGCAAGCAGAAGGAGTGAAGCTGCTAAATTTGCTCAATTATGGAATGAAGTTATTTGCAGTTTCCGTGAGGAAGATATCATAAGTGATAGGAAAGGCTTCAGAGCCAAACTCTTTAGTTGCTTTCCTAAATCCTAGCTTCTATTCTTTCTCCTTCATCTTTTGATTACTGAACTATGATTGCATTACTCCAGGGAGATGGATCTTTTGATGGTTCCATACTCATCAGATCCTAGCTTGAAAATAATTCAGTGGCCACCGTTTCTGCTTGCAAGCAAGGTCTGTGAGATTTAATTTTTAATATGCTTGTGCTTGTTACCAGTTCATATAATTTACTTGCTGTCTACATTTGCAGATTCCCATAGCACTGGATATGGCAGCTCAATTTCGAGGAAAGGACTCTGATCTTTGGAGGCGCATATGTGCAGATGAATACACGAAGTGTGCTGTGATTGAATGCTATGAATCTTTTAAAAATGTCCTGAATGCTTTGGTAATAGGAGAAGCTGAAAAAAGGTAGCTTTCAGTATCCTTTCCTGTTGATGTTTGTCCGTTTCAGTTTACAGTTCATACTAGAATCATTATAAATGTAAGAATATAAATAACCTTAGCCATGTTTCTTTTGGGTAGCGAAACTATGATCCAGTTCTATTAGCATTCTATCCAGCTTTCTTTCCCAATGTTTTTATTTATTTATTTATTTATTTATTTATTTTACATGCAGACTCCAAATTTGGCTTTTGCTGTTTCTATTTCATGAAAAGCAATTACCCTTGTTTGATGTGCTTATACTATTCATTTTTTTAATATATTTATATTTTAAATGTCTGTCTGGACTCTGGATTACTTAAAATAAAAAAAAAGAACATATGGTTAACTTCATTAACTCAAAATTGCATACTGCATTATAATGGTCACCCAAATTTTGTGTCAGCTGCTTGTGTTGTTTTTCTTAATTAACAAATAAAATTTAAGTTATAGACATTTCATTAAAATTATGTAATTAGTCATTATCATTAGTTCTGAATTCATTGTGACGGGACAGGACAATCTCTGTCATCATTAAGGAAGTTGAAAACAGCATCTCTAAGAATACACTTGTTGCAAATTTCCGAATGGGGTTTTTGCCTTCCCTTTGTAAGAAGTTTGTGGAGCTTGTGGAAATCTTGGTGAGTCATTTAAAGGAAAACTAATCATATATTACCTTTGTAGTCTTAATGGCTTCTTGTCTCTAACTATCCTATTTAGAAGCTTAGACATTCCTTTCTGGTTACAGAAAGATGCAGATTCATCCAAGCAAGGTACAGTGGTGGTCTTGTTGCAAGACATGTTAGAAGTGTTTACGCGTGATATGGTGGTAAATGAGATCAGGTTGGTTAACTTAACTGAATTTCGAATATAATAATTTTTCTGGCTCTTCCATTAAAACAATAATGAATAGTGTGGGCTTTTCATAATGTGATGTTCATCAGTGAGTTGGCAGAACTTAATCATAGTAGCAAGGACACTGGAAGGCAACTTTTTGCTGGTACAGATGCAAAACCGGCAGTATTGTTCCCTCCATTGGTTACAGCACAATGGGAGGAACAGGTAATTATTATTATTATTATTAATCACAGTTTACATTATTATTAACTTTCCAGATATTTCTGTAACTTAAGAAAAATTATGGCTGTTTCAGATTAGACGTCTTCATTTACTTTTGACGGTGAAGGAATCTGCCATTGAGGTTCCAACAAACCTTGAAGCACGCAGAAGGATTGCATTCTTCACCAATTCATTGTTCATGGATATGCCACGTGCTCCGCGAGTTCGTAAAATGCTGTCATTCAGGTTAGTTGAAGACTGGATTTTGGTGAAATGCTTGAGTGAAAAGGCACTCAGCAGCATGAGTATTTATAATCATTTCATAATGAATTTTATTTAAGAACAATAAAAAATGAAATGTAACTCCCTAGGAAAATAACAAGTCATTATATATGAATCTGTTTATTCAGCTATCTAGACACCAATTCCCTAGGAATAGAAACCGTTTCCAACAAGGTCTGATGCTTGTTCTTTGTACGGAACTTGTGGCCATGAAGATATATGCAAATGTTATGCTTTGTATAATAAACTGCAGGAACATCATCCTATTCTTGTGGACATTAAACTAATTCATATTAAATGTTGAAATCCTTCCAGAGTTTATAGATGCTGTGACCATCAGGGTTATAGTGTTTTCCTTAAATTGAGAGGACGATTATTACTATCTTTCTCTGTATATTTAATCTCTTAATTCTTAAATATTACATAATTACACACAAATGATATTTTATCTGGTTTATTCAATATTTTATTTCTAAAGCAATTTGTGATGCATTGATGTTGAATCTGATGTGTTCTGAAGTTGTCTTGTGCTTATAAATAGCATTTTGCTTTTTGTTTGCAGTGTTCTAACTCCATACTACAGTGAAGAGACTGTCTATTCGAAGAATGACCTTGAGGTTGAAAATGAAGATGGTGTGTCAATCATATATTACCTGCAAAAGATCTACCCTGGTCTGTAATAACTAAATTTACATATCTTGACTGTAATTTGCTAGTAGAAAAAGAACTGGCTAAATTGTAGTAATTTTACCAGATGAGTGGACTAACTTCATGGAACGGCTTGATTGTAAGAAAGATAGTGAGATATGGGAGAAAGATGAACACATATTGCAGCTACGACACTGGGCCTCGTTACGAGGACAAACTCTTAGCAGGACAGGTAACAGTGACTTCCACCCTCTCCATCCCCACAGACAGGGTTTGGTGGATTAATAATTTTCCTCTTGTACTTATACATTAATGCAGTAAGGGGAATGATGTACTACCGGCGGGCTATTAAGCTTCAGGCTTTTCTTGATATGGCAAATGAACAGGGTAAATATGATTTCCTTTTAACATGAGCTATTTACCTTAGTCTAGTTGCTACTGTGGCAATGGGAGGCATGTCATCTATAGCTTTTTCAAATCCTGGGCCATGGTTTATATACATAACTGTCACTTATATGAAATTCATTACGTATTTATATTCTTCATGGTGATTGACAAAAGAATAGTTACCTACCAAGAATAGCTGATTGTATGGTTTTCTGCTATCTTGTGGGCAGAGATACTTAATGGCTATAAAGCTGTTACTGTTCCATCTGAGGAAGATAAAAAGAGCCATAGATCCTTATATGCCAGTTTAGAGGCTGTTGCTGACATGAAGTTTACATACGTTGCCACCTGTCAGAACTATGGGAATCAGAAGCGTAGTGGAGACCGCCGTGCAACAGACATCCTGAATTTGATGGTTAAGTATGTTCTCCAATTGTTGAATTAAACTTAGTTCAAATGCAATATATTTTCCCTTTAGTTTCTGAAATTCACTTGATTCAAGAATAAAATGTCTGGTTCTTGATTGGTAGCAATCCCTCACTTCGTGTGGCTTATATTGATGAAATTGAAGAAAGAGAAGGAGGAAAAGTACAGAAAGTTTATTACTCTGTACTGGTCAAAGCTGTGGACAATCTTGACCAAGTAAATGCATATTGATGTCAAAAAGTAAGTTAATTTACTCGTAGTCACCATAGAACTTATAGTTTTATTATTTTCTGTGAAGGAAATATTTCGAATAAAACTGCCTGGTCCAGCAAAGATAGGAGAAGGGAAGCCTGAAAATCAAAATCATGCCATCATTTTTACTAGAGGCGAAGCTCTTCAGACTATTGACATGAATCAGGTAAAACATTATAAACATTAATAAGTGAAAAACACTATAAAGTTTGACCTATTGAAATGGTGTATTGCAAATTTCTTCTAGGATAATTACTTGGAAGAAGCTTTTAAAATGCGCAATCTTTTGGAAGAATTTAATGAAGATCATGGGGTGCGACGACCTACAATATTAGGTGTTCGTGAGCACGTCTTTACTGGCAGGTCTGTTGAATATTATCCACATGCAGTAAGCACTTTGTCATGCTAAGTTACTATATTACTTAATTCTCTCACTTGCTACAGTGTCTCTTCCCTGGCTTGGTTTATGTCAAATCAAGAAACAAGCTTTGTCACAATTGGTCAAAGAGTTCTTGCAAGACCACTGAAGTAAGTTTTCCTCTAGTGATTTCATGACATGGTTGACTTGTAAGTACTTGTTTAACTTCCAGGACAAATCAAGAACCTCTAACTGAACAATTGGCTAATACAAGATCTTATCCAAAGTTAAAGCAGTGATTTAATTTAAAAGAGAAATGCATGTAATATATATAAAACTACTTTCAAAGGTCAACGTGTTACTCAAATGGTACTTATCTGCGTTTTGCATATTTCTTCTTCTTTTCCCTCTTATTCACTGTTCTTGTTGGAGTGTCATCATCTCCCATGCTGTTTGAATTTTTGGAGACAATAATTAGTGAACTCTGAAATTCCCCTTTAGCATCTTTTCTGTTACTGTTTCAAGAAATAAATTTTTAGAATGGATATAATACTAATTGCACATTCTCTGGCTTATGATGGATTTGTTCAATTCTAGGGTGCGATTCCACTATGGTCATCCAGATGTTTTTGATAGAATTTTCCACATAACTCGAGGAGGAATTAGCAAGGCATCTCGTGGCATCAATCTGAGCGAGGATATTTTTGCAGGTACCATTCTTGAAACATCTTTCTTTGCACTGACATTTGATATTTCTTCTGCATCATATGCTCTTTTATTTGGCACATTGCATCATATGTTTTTTTTTTTTTTTTGGTACATCATATGCCTTTGCCTATGCAGGATTCAACTCAACACTAAGACGCGGAAATATTACTCATCATGAATATATCCAATGCGGAAAGGGTAGAGATGTTGGGCTCAATCAAATCTCACTCTTTGAAGCAAAAGTGGCTTGTGGTAACGGAGAGCAGACATTAAGCAGAGATATCTACAGGCTGGGACATCGTTTTGACTTTTTCCGCATGCTATCATGTTATTTCACGACCATTGGATTTTATATAAGCTCAGTGGTAATGGTTAATGCATTTAGGATATAGCAAAAACAATACTTGTTTACTGATGCAATTATGTTTATTTGTCATTAAAATTAAACCAAGGGGTCAAGCTCACTAGTTGAGCGGTGCACGTGAATTGTTGTAAATCCCATGAGTTCAATTCCTACTAAAAAAAACTAATACTAACTGTGTATTTAAAAACAAATCAATCCTAATATGATTAATGTATGTGGAAATTAATTTCTTATCACTTGAACACTAAATCATGTGTCTCTTCCCCACAAAAAGAGAACCTAACCGGGTATTCTTGCAGTGAGAAATGTCAATTTCTTAAGGGAAGCTATATAATTTGTCTTAGCTATATATCTATTTACATGTCTTTTTTTTTCTCGATTTATTAATTTTGCATATTGAAGGGCAAAAATACCAAAATGGGGTTTTTTAATAAATAATTACGAATTTGTGCTGTTTGGAAAATATTTACGAAAATGAGGCTGTCAAACGCGTTCCATTTGGACGTGATTCATTTGGTCGCTAACACTTTTTGGACAGAATATTGTGGTTTTTTTATTTTTTATGTTTGCGACCACAATATTCCATTGCTATTGCGACAAAATTTTGGTCTCTATTTCAGTCGCTAACAGTTTTTGTGATGGAATATTGTGATCGCTAACAATATTCTGTCGAAAAAGTATTAGTGATTGAATGAAACACGCCCAAATTGAGCATGTTTGACAGTCTCATTTTCGTAAATATTTTTGAAACAACACCAAATTCGTAATTATTTATTAAAAAAATCCCATTTTGGTGATTTTGCCCATATTGAAGTAATTCTTTCTTTTGCTGATTCACAGATTGTGGTCCTCACATGTTATGCATTCCTATATGGCAAACTGTACCTATCTTTGAGTGGATTTGAGGCTGCAATAGTAAAGTTGGCTAGGAGAAAGGGAGACGATGCACTAAAGGCAGCATTAGCTTCTCAATCCCTTGTTCAACTAGGACTTATAATGACTCTGCCCATGTTCATGGAAATTGGACTAGAAAGAGGGTTTAGAACTGCTATCGGTGAGCTCATAATAATGCAGTTGCAGCTAGCACCAGTTTTCTTCACTTTCTCCCTAGGGACAAAGCTGCACTATTTTGGGCGCACTCTTTTGCATGGAGGGGCAAAGTACAGAGCAACTGGGCGTGGTTTTGTTGTTCGCCATGAGAAGTTTGCTGAAAATTACAGGATGTACTCTAGGAGTCACTTTGTGAAAGGGATTGAGCTCACAATTTTGCTCTTATGTTATAAGATTTATGGATCAGCAACACCTGATTCAACGTCATATAGCCTTCTCTCATGGTCAATGTGGTTTATGGTCTGCTCTTTTCTGTTTTCCCCTTTCCTTTTCAACCCATCAGGGTTTGAATGGCAGAAGATAGTTGAGGACTGGGAAGATTGGCAAAAGTGGATAAGTATTCGAGGTGGTATTGGTGTTCCTTCAAACAAGAGTTGGGAGTCATGGTGGAATGAGGAACAGGAGCATTTGCAGCACACTGGATTTCTGGGGCGGATATGTGAGATTATACTTGACTTGCGTTTCTTTGTCTATCAATATGGTATTGTGTATCATCTCAATGTAGCCAGAGGTGACAAGAGCATCTTGGTAATTACGCTTGCTATTTTAATTTCATTTAATGTTTTTATGTCAAACTTTGGAACCACACAAAATGGTTCAAATTATTTAACACCAATGTCCAGTAATTGAGAGTGAGTGTAGTGTTGTTAACAAGGATGAGACAAAGTAATTCCTTGTATATAGGAGACTTTAGTCCTTTTCCAAATACCAGATCTCATTACAGATCATTGCCTCCTCTCCCTTCCCCCAAAAATAAAGAAAATAAAAGAAATAACAAAAATTACTGTGTATATAGATAATAGTTTTCTGACATACATTTGCTCTTCAGGTTTATGCTCTGTCCTGGATAGTGATAGTAGCTGTCATGGTTATCCTTAAGGTCGGTATTCAGTGATTAAAAAAATTTTGTTCTTTCTACTTATGCTTGATAATGATCTTATTAATTAGTGGCATCTGAAACTGCAGATTGTATCCATGGGTAGAAAGCAATTCAGTGCAGATTTCCAGTTGATGTTTCGTCTTCTCAAATTGTTTCTGTTCATTGGAGCCATTGTTGCTCTTGGCTTAATGTTTACTCTGCTGAGTCTCACAGTTGGAGACATCTTTGCGAGCCTCCTAGCCTTTTTGCCAACAGCTTGGGCAGTTATTCAGGTATGTATTGAATGGTTGTTGCCTCTTGCTTTGGTGTTTTTGGTCTCATTTGATCATGTTGAATATACACTAAACTTTAATTTGTGTCCCATACACGTTGGACCATATGTTGGGTCCTTCTTAAATTTGTCTTTGTAACTGTTCAGTAGTCTCCACTCACCATCTTCTGGCTTAATCATTACTTTTGGTTTGTTTCATCTTTCTGACTCGAGTATCATGATTCAATCATCATGGCAATGACTAATTCAATTAAATGCTATACTCAAAACATTAGATTACAAGTAATGTACAAGATATAAAAATCAAGTGACTTTGTGTCTTTCTTCATTTCGTGGAATTCGATAAGTTTCTCTCATGATTCCTATTGATACAGTGAGTTTAAAGTCACTTCTTTCTGATTGGTGTGGCGTTATATATGTGCAGATAGGACAAGCATGCAGGCCATTCGTGAAGGGCATTGGAATGTGGGGTTCTGTCAAAGCTTTAGCAAGGGGCTACGAATACTTGATGGGAGTGGTTATTTTTGCACCAGTGGCCATATTGGCTTGGTTCCCATTTGTTTCAGAATTCCAAACTAGGTTGCTGTTCAACCAAGCATTCAGCCGAGGACTTCAAATCCAGCGCATTCTGTCGGGCGGCAAGAAGAATAAGTAGCCACTGAACCAAACCCTCTGAAGCTATTTGTTACACTTGCAGACACAACTTGAGATAAAGGTAAAAAGTCAAGCATACTTAGAGAGATTTCAAGGCAAAATTTTGTTATGGAGCACATACAACATATGGACTGCGGATGTATAACAGATAGTATCATCATTCCTTAACTCTTGGTCTTGCATGTTTGTTAGTGGAAGAATTCTTTGAGTCAGTGTTGGTAAAATCTTGTATACGGATGAGAGAACTATATCCAAATTCCATAGTTCTAAAATTGTATCTTGTTGCCCTTCTTGTTTTCGTTCTCCTCTTCCCTTGAAGAAATTGAACAATCTATTATATTGTAAAGTAGGCTAGTGAGTCTTACGGAACCAACATTCAATTAAATATTCTTAAAATCCTTCTCTTAAGTACTGATCTAATGTATACTAAGCTGACTGTACTAACGTCCGCCACCAGCTGATGCAAATTAGCGTCAGTTTAGAGTCGACGCTACTCTTTGAACTACTCAAACCGCCATCCCAACCCAAATTGTCCTCAGAACTTGAATCTCCCAATTGTGTTCGCTTTTCCGAAATCGTCATTTTTGAAAGTAGAAATTGTGCAAATAAAGTGCAAAGCCAACGTCAAACATAGAGAAAAGAAGATTTTTCAAACTGTTGCATTTGTGTTTGATTCACATTTTTAAA
>PYAF01000301.1:2641072-2653978 GCA_007407185.1 Glycine tomentella
CTTTTTTTTTTTTTTGTCTTATTCTATCTTTATAACAGTCTCCAGGAATAACTATGACACATGTTATCTAGTTTCCCAAGGGTACTTGATAAGAAAGTAAAAGAAAAAGAAAAATTAAATGCACAAAAATGTGTTCCTCTATTATTTTTAAATGCGCTCTTATGTAATTTTTAAATGCACAAAAACTTTGCTCTTCTAATTCATTAACTAGTGCAATTATGCATTGGTTACAAGACTCAATAACTATTTCTCTACAGTTATTTTATCTTCATAACTACTTTCCCAAATTCCAAATATTATTTAACTTATATTTTCTCTATTTTTATTTTATTTTTAATTTTTAAAATATAGAGAGCCACACGGTACCTTTTTCCTCTTGTCAAAATCAACTGAATTATAACATAGCAAATTTGACATTCAACTGAGAACATACATTAATAAAAAAAAGTTACATAAAGCAAAAAACAAACAATAAAAAAAATTTACCAGAGGGTTATTACCAGAAATGACTATATAGTGGTGGTGTGGTGGCGGAGACACCATAATAAAAGAAGCAACACGAGTGGACACTACAAAAAAATACGACGATTTTCGACGACCATTTTCCCATGGAGGATCTTCCGTTGGAAAAATTAGAGCTTCCGACTGCCTTTTTCCCACCAACGAGCTTCCTTCGAAAATTTTCCATTTCCCAAGGCCATTTTCCCACCAACGAGCTTCCGTCGGAAATTTGGATTTTTCCCACGGCCATTTCCCATGGATTTTGAATCCTTCGAAAATTGTCATTTATCCTAAATGGACACGAGGTGAAACCTAGCCATCGTGTGAGATTTGTTGGTTCCCCTTCCGAAATCGTAGTGCGTTCTCCCATGTGCTCATTGACAAGTTGTGCGACTCCAGCGTCATCGCGGCCTCCATCACGTTTACGCCGTCCTCCGTCACAGGTATGTGTTACCCTTTCTCACTCAAACTCGCCCTCGTTGAGTTATGCCGTAGGAACCTGGCTTCCATTGTCGTCGGTGTGGTTCTGGGTTGAGTTAGTTAGCTTAGGTGCAAATGGTTAGTATTTTGTGGAATGATTCACTTGATGCAAGAGGGTATTTGCTATGCAAAAAAGAATGATGCAAGAGGGTAACTAGGGACCGGGGTGCATGGGTGAGGGAAGTCACAAATCTAGGATTTGTTATGCATCACATGTGGTAGAGAATATTTGTGCTAAGGTGCTAGGCTCTGGCCAGGCCTGTTCATGGTTTGGTTTAGCACAGAAAACCCATTCTCTGAATAGCCTTCATCACACATCTTCAACAAGAATCTGAGTAGCAAATAATTTATTAAATTACAAACAACAAACTTTAAGAAGGATTTGGATAAATGTATACCCATTCTTTGAAGAGAATGAAAAGTACACACGAATTATGTATACGTCCTCTTTGTTTGTTAGTGCAGAACAGAGCTTTCTTTCGAGAGCCCAGTACTCTTCTCCAAGTCTAAGTTCTTCTCTTATCCTTATCTCATCAAGTAAAAGGAAGATTCAACCAAATTAAAATCAACCTTAACTATTCCCTTGGAAATGTAGTTATAAAAGGCAGAATACACACCTTTCTGTCAAAAGGCCTTTGTGTTCAAGAATAGTCGTAATTGGTCTAACTGGGTCATTTGAGAAGTAAGAAACCAATATTGTAGTTTGTCTCTGCCACTGAATAATTATCAAAAAAATTAAATTATATGAGAAAACTTAAAAGTTGGTACTTAAACATGAACATTCAAACTGCCACTGAATAATTTTTAAATGCAATCAATCACCTCATCTTTTTCTCCAAATACACACTTTCCATTGTAGGGTGATTGCAACAAATTCTTGTTCATTTTATCTAGCTGCATCATAATAGCTACAGGTTTTCAGCAGAAATAACTATTGTATATTTGATGACCTGTCAAGACTTTTACTGGATTCAGGTTTTGTTTAATAGTGTTCACTTGCAATTTGAATGTTTTATATTAAAAATCTAATAATGATATTATAAAAAAAACAGATTGAAACAAAATACTTAGATTTTCATATATTATATTGCATTATTGTTAACTCCACAGTTTACATTTATGTTTCTTTTATTGCTATAGGCTCCTTGTTTCAAAGTGTTGAGGCTGTTAATTCTGGTGTTCAACTGAAATTGACATAGATAAGGTCTTCATTAAAAAATAAGTGAAATTTCCTACACTTGTTGCCACTCATTGTGAACCAAAATGTGTTAAGACTAAGGGAATCAGATGCAGCCTTGTTATGTCAAGCTAGGTCGGATGCGGCCTCAAGTGTTGGTGAATCAAAAATGACTCCTTTAGACCTACTGAGGAACAAAGACTTAGGACACAGCTGCTGCAAGACCAAAGCATAAGGGACGTCTTTATAGTACTGGAGATCTTGCACACAGTTATAAATCTGGAGATGACACATTCATGCAGCATATGCAAGGGTCTTCTAGTCAACCGATTGATTCAGCGAAAGTTATTCGACTAAGGGAGGAGCTTCATCAGTCGAAGGAGGAGATGCGTCGATCGAAGGAGGAGATGCTTCAATCGAAAGAGAAGATGCGTGTCTTTCAATCAGTTGTACTTCAATTTCTACCTCCTGAATCGTGAAACATTATTTAACAACATCGACAACCTCGACAACGTCACCAGCAACTGCCCGAGATGCAACAAGCTGACAACTAGCGGCCGGAACAACAACAACAGAATGATCAACCACATCACCAGTCACATGACCAACAGCCTCAACAACATAATGATCAACCACATCAACAGCAGCAACAACAAGATGACCAACAGAGGGACTTTAGCAATGACTATTTTGATTACTAACACGCAACACCTTATGATTAGTATTGACTTATTAGACATGATGCTTTTATGACTCTTTTACTTTTAATTTTACTTTATTTGTTTGAAATTATTGAATTTGAATATTTCATTAATGGCATGTATGGTATTATGTTTTATTGTTGTCGTTAAAAAATGTAATTATAATTAAATATTCATAAATAACATTAGCTGGCAAAAAAATAAAAGGTCAAAAAATTAGTTGCCCATACAAATTTCCGACGGAATTATCCGTCACTAATGTCTCATATGTGTATTTTTGACAGAATTTTTCGTCGGAAATTTTTCACGGGTCATTACCGATGGATATTTTGGTCGGAAATTACCAACAGATCAAAAAAATCCGTCGATTAAAATTTCCTACACCCTTTTTACGGATGGATTTTTGTCCGTCGAAAATTCCATTTTTTTGACAAATTTTCTAACTTAGCGATGAATTTTATCCGTTGAAAAATCCGAGTTTTTTGTTGTGGGAGGTGCTATAGTGATGGGGTGTCGCAAGGGTAGCAGGGTATGGCAATGGTGTGGTTGACATTATGGAGGGGAGATATATAGTGGCGGTGGCAACAAGGGTGAAATAGTAGAGGGTTAGTGAAGCGGAGGCAATGGAGAAAGCAAAAAAGTAAATTGAGGAAGATGGCCACGTGTTGGGTGTTATATTCTTAATTTTTGTCCGACGCAATCACATTAAATATGGGAACTATTTTGAAATAGTTTCAGATTAGCGTCATCTGACACCGACATTATGATAAAATATCTCTTTAACGTCAACTTCTCCAATTCTACTGTATAGTTAGAAACTAATGACCAAATGACTGAGTTTAGTGCTTGTTAGCATTGGTTAAGTCGATGCTATATAGAAATGCCATTATTTGCACCTCTTATATGTGAGACCCACTGTAGAAATTTTCGAAAAAATGTGAGACCCACTGTTTTTTTTTTTGTCCTCTCTCATATGAGATTTTAGAAAAGAAATTATCACTGTGCATTGGCTTTTACTGTCTTGCCATCAACGGATATACGTACGTGCAGCGGAGGAATACATGCAGTCATGCAGACCTTACTTTGGTACCATATTACATTTACTATTACTACAAGCACGGAATGGTTATTACTGAATGCGGCGGGGTGAATTGGAAGCTAACACGTACTCAACATTTCCATTATGCAAAAGAATATGATGTAACAAGTGTTAATTTAATAGAGACAAATTCGGGATATATGAATGAGGTGCAAGGAAATCTATTATGTAATAGGAAAAGTGTTATAAATATCATGTTTTGAAAATAATAAAAGGTTAAAATAATCCTTTATTCCATGGATATATTTCTTTTTTATTATTTTATTAATAGTAATATTGTCTAATTAAAGTTAATTGTGATGTACAAATAAGAATGTATCCATGGAGTAAATGACTATTATTGTTTATTGGCTAACTAAATATCAATTAACTTCAACTAAATACATTACTATTACTGTTAAATTAATTAAATTGATATTTAGTTAGCCAATGCTCGTGCGTAAAACACAAAACAAAAGCCATCCCCAAATGGTGTTTAGATTAAGAGTGAAGCAAAATATAATAAGAAGACATTGAAAGTGGAAGCAAACACCATCCTTTAAATCCTTAATGGAATGAATGATTGGAATAATGGAATCCGAAAGGAGGAGAGTAATGCCTTCCCTGATCAACAAGCAAAGTAAAAGGCTCACATAGATATTCATATTCTACTATCGGACATCGGTAATAGTATTTTAATTTCCTACTTCCGAGAATGATGCTATATATTCCCCAGTCAATTACTTTTGGTTTTATTACTGCACAATTACTTATATGTATTATCTCATTTCCATATACTCTATTTTTACTCTCTTTACTTTATACAAAACAAATAAAATCAATAAAAAATATTTAGAATAATCATTCCTAATTAATGATATCATACACTTAAATTTTATTTGAAAATGCTTATAAAATTAAATAATTTAAGTAACAATTATATTTAATAATATTACTCATAATAGTAGTAAAAAATTAATTAAAGGTGAAAAAATACATCTTTTACTTATTATATATTTGCATTTGATCTTGTTGGACTAATATTTATTTGAGGAGTATGAGTGTGCCAACTCAATGGATTTAACTTAAAAGATTAAAAAGAAGAGGTTTAGATTGGTTTGTCAACTTAGTTCAATATAATTATGTATGGTTGTACACTCGTATTTTCCTATTAATAAAAAATAATAATGTAGAATTAAATTTTGAATAAAAATTGGTCCAATTAAAAAAGATTAAACTCATATTTTACAAAAATGTGAAATTGGTCCAATTAAAAAAGATTAAACTCATATTTTACAAAAATGTGACAATGAATTTCATTGTGGATGTGAGAAACTTGTTAATAGACTATGTATGTAAATATTTTTTGAAACTTGAGATACATCTTCACTCTAATAAATCTAGACTCAACTCACTTATAAAAGAAATGTTTGTTCAAATTTTTAAAATTTAATTAACCTGACCTGATATATGGTCAACCCCCCTCCCCCCAAATTTATAATTAAAATACTCGATTTAAATCAACTCAAATTCCATTAGTCTTAATTTTTTTTACGTTGGTTGAGCTTGGTCAAGTTGCCCCAGAATTTTATAATTTCTCAAATAAATTGTACGTTTTTTTTATTGGTTCTCTCCTCTCAAGCTGACACATCTCTAATTTATTTAGGGTAGTGTTAAATGAGTTAAGGAGCTTTCGTCCTCCGCCCTAATATCTCTTAGGTGAATTTATCTAAAAATTAGTTTTTTTTTTCACAGTAAAATTCACAATTTTAAAAAGTTAGTAATTACGGAATATTTTAAAAAATAATTAAGTTTACAAAAATAAATTTTTACTAATTTTTATAACTTTTTTCACCTTGCTTCAACGAAGTTTAAAATGAATCTTATAAGATCATTTTCATCGCTGGCGTCAAAAGAACTTATTTCACATGGGTTCTTAAGAAGAGTACATGGTTGGAGACCGTTTTTAGGAAGAACCTTTTAAGCACCGATGTTTATCAATGTTTGTGGGGTTCAAGAAAGTACAAAGTAAAAATAAGAAAAAAGATTTATATAAAAAATAGTTACTAAAATTCGTTGGTAATTTTTTAAGTTTTTATATATTTGGAAATCAAAGATTGTATTAAATGTTTACAACAACTCAGATATCTTTCATCAATTAACTAACCTAGACTCTATTGACAGTAATTTTTTAAAGTTATTATTGAATTAGAAAGAGTTTAAAAAATCAAAACAACTGTAGTATTTTTATATTATAGAAAATAAGTGTAGTATAAAAATAAGATATATTTAAAAAGTGTAAAAAATAAAATTTAAAGATGTGTTAAGTAAATTGTTATTTGCATATTGAGTCTTGTTAATAGTTGTTTTTAGGATATTAGTTGAAAAATTAAAAGAAGAAATTATTTATTGCATAAATTATAGGAGAACATAAAAAAGTCATATATGCAGTATAATTTTACGTATTTTGATAAAAAAAATTCTTGTTAGTTTCTTAACTAATATTCTAAGAATTTTGGTTAACATTTGCCTTTCAGATTTATTAGCAAATAGTTTTTGTTTTAGTTTTTTATTATGATATTGGTATAAAGTATTTAATACTAAATACAATAATTAATCTTCATTAAAAATTATAAATGTTTTAGATAAATATTTTAACATAATTTATTCTATATCAAATATTAAAAGTTTAAATTTAGTTAAACATGAAGTATCAGTTTGGTTGCAGAGGAGAAGATAAGGGGAGGGGTGGAAGAACATAGAATTGAAAAGGATATTGGGGTATGTGTGTGGTTTGGTGGAACCAAAGAGCGAAAAAGTGCGGAGAAAAACTGATACTGTTCATGTTTACTAAACTGAGCGGATGAACGCGAAATTTGGATGTATTTGCAAACTTGTACTACAGAGCCCAAAATGGTACAAATTTTCTTTCTTTTTTTTACTTTTTTACACTCTCTTCTTTTTATTATAATTATTATTTTAGGTTATAACACATACCAATAAAATTTAATAAATAAATAATAATAATAATAATTTTATAAAATTACTGTTATTATCATTGGTTTATTTTTAATTTTTAGTATAATAAATATAAGTAAAAAACATAATTAATATTATATTAAAAAATTAAAATAACAATTATTTTAAAATAATTTTTTCTCCCAATACAATAAATGTTATAAAAAAATAGGAAGTAATATAATAATATATATTTTGATATAATATGAATTTTTTTCTTGTAGGCTCTGAGTTGGACACATGTTTTTTGTAGGCACAGATGATTGATGTTCAAATTAAATTAGCAGAAAAGCCCCATCTCGCATATTCCAAGTGTCTTATCTCAAGCAACTGAACTCAGAAGTCAGAACCTTTTTCCTCATTTTCTTCACCCAACACAGCATCACGATTCACGAGTCCCAACAAAAACAAAACAAAACAAAATTGCCTCCACTCTTGTTCCAAGAAAAGCTTAAAAAGCAATAAATAAAACAGACACACACATCAATGTTCCTCCGATACTCACTTCCACAACACAACTCAAAACATGGACCCTCACCGCCGCCACCGCCGCCGCACCTGGTGCTGCTCCTTTGCCGTCCCTCCCTCCAGCCCCGACAACCTTATTAACTCCTCCAAACCTCTCCCTCGCAAGTCCGAGCCTCACTCCAAACCTACATTCTCCCTCCCGACCTCCCCCAAATCCCGCATCCCCTTCAAGATCGACCCTCGCCGGATCCTCTCCCCGGGAAGAGTCTCCCCCATCGACTCCGATCCCGTCGCCGGAGAACCTCTTCCCTTTCCCCCTCCCTCCCCGGAGCCGCCGCGCCCGCGATCTCCGGCGGCGGCGACATGCGAGAGGGACGTGAGAATGAGCCTGAGAGGAAAGAACGGCGGGTGCATGGTTCTGGAAGTGAACTCAGGAATTCTCTGCGCGAATTCGGAAGTGTTCGCGGGATTGATAGAGGATTACAAGAAAGGGTCTTCGAGTGGGAGCAACAAAATGTGTAGAATAGAGGTTCCCGAAGTTGACAACTTGGGAGTATTCAGAGAAACCATTGAGCTCATGTTCGAGAACGAGGATGGAGTCACCAAGAGGCTTCTTAACATTGGCGTTTTTCTATCCATTGACATTTTGGAGGTTCGTTGGTTTCCACTTTACTTTTTTTTTTTCTCTCTCTCTTAACCCTCCAGTTAATTAGGGAAAAGGAACTCCTGACCAAGAGTCGAACTCCTATTTCCCGATTGAACTTAACTTCCAAATTAACTACTTTAACTTATTATATAAAAAAAAAACGAGTAAATTATACTTTCACAAGAGAGTGCGAGTGTAATTTACCAAAAAAAAATGAAATTTGTATTTTATTAAATTATGGGTCTACGTTTTTGTGCCTTCAAATGACATGAAATTTTACTTTCTGTTGTTCTTATTTCAACCTTCAGTTATGTGGTTCTGATTGAGGGTTTTTATAATGCACTTGAACAATTGTGATGGCTGAAAATTTCTGTCAAGGACAAAATTTAGACACTATATCTTAGATGTTTTTTTTGTCTGTTTTTCTAATTAGAATTAGAGTTTTGCCTCGGTAATTAACATAATAAAGCTAAAGTTCAATTTTGACAGGAGAATAACCCAAAATGTATCTAGATAATTGTTCCAAGTATTTTTGGGTTTCTTGCCTAGCTAGTCACTGCATTCATTTTATTTATATTGCCATGGAAAGTTTTTGGTTTGAGGGAATGGACTGTTTACTTAGGAAAGGTTCCAAGAGTCGCATGTAATTAGAAGAAAATATTAAGATAAAATGTGCTTGAAAATGAATTTTCTGATAATTTTGGTATTGAAGCAACTTTTTTCTGTGCTGTGCCTGCAGATTGGTGCCTCTTTAGTCTCTTACATGGTTGTTTGATTGCAATTCTAGGTTTCAGCAGGCATCATGTTCACTAAGGGTGTTTTGTCGTGTTTACAATACCTTGAAGCTGTGCCTTGGACTGAAGAAGAAGAAGAAAAACTGAGAAGCCTATTCACAAGATTCAATTTTGATGAAGCAACAACAAGAGACATCCTAGGAAGGCTTTACTTGCACGATTCAGTAGATTCTTCTTCCCAGCCAAATGTGGCGCGACAGCTAGTTTGGTCTATTACCACTAGTGTGGATGCCAATGCAAGAAATGAAATGAAGTCACTAGTGAAGGGTCTTCTTTGCAAAAGCTCAGTGTATGGGAAGAATCACCTTGACCTCAGCAAGGAGGATCTGTATTCTGTTTGCCACTCATGTCTGGACTCATTGATAAGCCTCTTTGAGGAGGCATCTGACACTGAAAGGTTGACAAAGAAAGATAAGAATAGGCCATTGATTGAACGTGTCACAAGACAGGTTGATAACATCAACTGGTTGTTGGAAATCATGCTTGATGGGCAAATAGCAGAGGACTTTGTGAACATATGGGCAGATCAACACCAACTTATTAAAATGCATGAAAATGCATCCCCTATGGTTAGATATGAACTAAGTCGTGTGTCAGCGATGCTCTTTGTTGCCATGGCTACCAGAAAATTGCAATGTCGGTTGGAAGCTCGATCAGGGCTTCCTCAGGCTTGGTTCAGGCCTATGTTGTTGGACTTTGGTTGGCTTCAGAGATGCAGAAGAGGGCTTGATATAAAGTTATTGCAAGAGGCTATGGGTCAAACTCTTCTTACTCTACCTCTAAATCAACAATACATGCTCTTCATGGAATGGTTTAGGCACTTCTCATGCCATGGAACTGAATGTCCAAATCTAAGCAAGGCATTCCAAATTTGGTGGCGCAGATCTTTCTTAAGAGGCCCTGAAACTGAAGCCATTGAGTCAAGGTAAAATGTGCCACTTTGTCATTTCAAATATTTGTGTAGCGTGTAAAGAGTTGCAACTAGGTGAGGGATTCTGGACTATGTACACTGAATAACGTAGATAAACTCCACAGATTGCTGGAGATTATTTCGTGCCTAATTGGTAGGAGGATATTTCCTCTATTTGTTTTCTTGTTTATTGCTCGGGGCACCATGCTGTCCAATTTTAGTTTAGGTTAATGAATTGAATGCATTATTGCAGTAATTAGTTGTCACTTAGTCATGACATAATATATTAATCAGTGATAGACAAATCCAATAATAGATACGAGGAGTTAGAAAAAAAAAAGTAAAAGGAGAAGGGGAAGGGAAAGGAGAAATAAGATAAAAAAAAAGAAGGGGAAAAGAAAGAGGCAGGAGATGAAGAGGAAAATAACTAAAAATAGACCATATGAAACAAAGAGAAAACAATAAGTTGTTATAAAAAGATACAAAATCAATTCATGACTTGGCTGGTTTTGGCAAGAATTTGATTGCCCGTATTGCTAGATTGATATTAAAATTTTTAGGAGTTGGATTATGCTAATTATTTAAATCGTTTTAATAACTAAGAATTAAATTAGAAAGATGAAAAAAGTACGGAAATACTAAGATTTAAATAAAATTTGAAATTAGAATTTAAACGATAATTACTTCTGGATAATGTTTGGATAAAAGAGATAATTTAAAGTGTAGTTATTTAAAGACTTTAATGATAAAGGAAAAAAAAGAGAGTGGAAGATGTGTTTGAGTAAAACAACTTAATTAAGCATTTATTGAGTGTTTATCTTGCAAGCATTTATATAAGTTAATAACAATTATTCACTTTTAAGTTAAGTGCGAAAAGAATCACGTAAGCATATAGTTTTGGTCAAAATTAAGAAGTCTTTGCTTGTAATTTGTAATGAAATCCTTAATATTACATTTTATATTCTTAACATTGTTGTTGTGAATGTTAAAAAAAGGCATGGAATCCTGTGTAATTTTAAAAAAATTCAGGTGCCAGTATATATTTCTTAACATTGTTATTGTGATTATGAAAATGCTAGTGTTTTAAAATTACTTGTTTTAAGATGTAAAGAAAATGTTAGAAGTAGAGTAAGGCTTTTTATTTTATTTTATCGGCAGTAGAGTAAGGATTTGATATTACATTTTTTAAAAGCATTTAAAATAAAAATTAATAAAATGAAAACGTGATATTTTAATGTTCCTGGTAAAAAATAATAAATACCATAAATCGAACAAGTAATTTAGTTATATCTTTGTTACAAATTCTGAAGTCAAATCAATCTGGGGCTAAATGCAGACATTTCTTATATTCGTATATTTCGTCTAGGGAAGAATGCATTGGTGTTAGTAAAGGATAAAGACAACAGAAAATAGAACAATGTATAAATAAATTGTTTGATTGAGGAAACCTGTTAATCAGTTTTTCGAACAATATACGTAAAGCACCAAAAATTATAAAGGCTACTTCAGAATAGGTATTATCCTAAAGCATAGTTTGAGAAATCCTTATTACAAAGAGTGATTTAAATAATAAAAAAAAAGAATATTGTGTACAATATATATAATTTCATTTAAATAAAAACACTTTTCTTCTAATCAAAATAAAGGACAATCAATTTTCTTCTGATCGAAACATTTTTTCCAAGGCAATCAGAGATCGGGGTTTGCACATCGTTTTCCACCCCTCCCCCTATTGTTAGGAAACATTTCCACACCTTTTTCATCTTCCCATCACAACTTTTGTCTTTTATGAAATTCCTATTATACCTTTTCCCTTGCACCCCTCACATTCTCCACTCCACACCACTCACCTCCTCATACATATCTCTTCCATTACATCAAGGCTTATTTCGACAAATATTTTTTTTTATAAAAATAACAAAAAGGTGGGGAGTAAACAGGGACACACCTCGAGCCTCATGTCAATTTGCTTTGATTAGGGTTTAACTTTTTACACCAACTATTTTTCAATACATCCAGCATGCACAGTATAATTTCAATTTTATCCTTTTCGTAATCTGTAAAACTCATACGGGCATATAACATTTTACAGATTGTCAATCCGTATGAATCATATAAATTAACAATCCATATAACTCATATGGATCACTCTTACAGATTGTTGACTCGTATGAATCATATGAATTGTCAATTCATATGACTCATACGAATTGCCGATCCATATGAGTCATATGAATTGTCAATCCATATGACTTTTACTCTTACGAATTGTTCATCCGTAAGAGGGTAAAATTGAAAATAAAAAAATATACTGGATGTATTAAAAATATGTTGAGTGTAGAAAATATAACTCCTTTGATTATGCTAATGGGGCCCAATGTCCTTTTAGGCTTGTAATAGTGTTTTAATTGGACTTGGGCCCCTTCTTTCCTTTCCCAAAACGTATCCCAAAACGTAGGACAATAAGGAAAAAAAATAAATTTGAATTTTCAATTCAGTCAATCCCCCTCCTCCCCGATAAAAATCTCCCTAACTAATACCATTTTCACATTGCACTATAGATTAATGAATCTTCATATGGCAAAATATGCAATCAACGTAAATTTGGGAACAACGTCCAGCATAATTAGATTTTAATCAAACATAACACAATCAAAGAACATCACTAGATTTTAATCAACATTCTTGTTAGTTGATATCAAGTAACTGGTCCCATGATGGTTTTTAAATGAAGAACAGGAAGAGAATCTTTTGTTTATTCTAATCCACGTTAGGTACTTGGGGCTATAGTTCAATCAATTTGCTGTGATACTTCCCTCAATTTTTTAACCTTAACTTTCTTGGCTACCACTTCCATGTTTATTCTGCCAGAGCTGCGGTGTCTCTAGGTCAAGCAACTCCAAGAAGTCATGGTCACAAGACCCGAATATATCACCTGTATAAAGCATTTCGCTTGTAGTATATTCATTTTTCTGGCCACAAGAAAAACTGCCTTCACCAAATCCAACCAAGCTGTTAAGGTCTCCTAACTCCTCAAAAATAGAATTTGGATCTGAACACAGTGCACGTTCGGCATTATTTGCCGGATCAGGATCATCAATGTTCTGTCATCCCATAATCACAGAGTTAGCAT
>PYAF01000301.1:2654078-2683846 GCA_007407185.1 Glycine tomentella
TGAAGAAATAGAAAAAGGAATAGTAATAATTGGGCCCCCCCCCCCCCCCCTTCACCACCCCCATGCGGGTGGTCTACAGGGTTCATAACTACCCTTATTACACAGGACGCTTACCTAGCTATTCCTTCCACTTTATAAATGTTAGTCAAACATGCTTATATGCCTCACAGGAAGCTACAATGAGCTAAATAAAATTGGTCAAAATGTAATATAAACTAAAGCCCCACCCTCCATGAAGAAACAAAGCAGGGAAGATTGCAACATTGTCAGCTTCTTATTTCTTTGAAAACTAACCACTAGCTTGTGAATCTTCTGAGAGGGAGAGGGGAAGGGAAGATCCTCAAATGTCAACTAGTGCAACGTCAACAGCAATAGAATGTAGCATTCCCTTAAATCCTTTATGCTTAAACTCAGACTTGTATTGAACAAAATACAACACTAAATGTGTTTGGAAAAGGGGGATTAATAGGGAAATTGTGAGGGAGAGGAAATAGAGGGGATGTATGAAATTGAAGTTGTTTCATGCAGAGGGAGAGAAATAGGGGGAACAAACTCACATATCATTGATTACATCAAAAACTGATAAATCAATTTTTGTAGTCTTCCAATCGATTTTGTAGTCTTACATCAGTATCAGATAATCAATCGTGTAGTTTTATAATCAATTTTTGCATCTTGATGACTGGGAAATCAATTTCCATTGGTGATAATCAATTTTCTTAGTTGCAATTTTGATTATGTGAGTTGTGTTAAGTGGTAATATAGTTTTAATTTCATTTCTCTCTTCTCTTTCCATAGTAAACCAACCAAGTCAAGAAATTCCAATATTATTTCTTCTCAATTTTACTTCTATTTCTTTCAAACTATACAACCCAAAAATCCACACTATTTCTTCTTTATTTCCCTCTTCTCCATTGCTCTCTTTTCTATTTCCATCCGCCGTATTTATTTCCTTTCTAAAGCAACATGTGAGTTGGTAAATAAAAGACAAAGGAAGTCAGAACAGGATGTTGTATACACAATAATTTCAAAGATACCTACTAAGAACAAGGTTACGAGGAGCTAAATGCAAAAACAAAAAGGAAAAAGAAAACAGTTGGCACTTGACAGATAAAATCAGATGCTACCAAAATTGGGAAGCATCTGACAACATCCATAAAATAGAAACAATCATGCCAAGATTTTCTCACAATAAATGCATAAATAAAAATAACAAAAATAGATTGCACACCTCAATTCTGTTGTTTTCTTTCACAGCCAATGTATCATCATCTTCAAAAAAACAATCAAGCAAAGATAGAATGTCATCGTCAACTTGATTATTTGGAGCTGAAGGATGTGCTGAGCAAGAGGTCAACAATTCTGGTACACAAGATACAGAGCCAACTTGATTGTTTGGTGCTGAAGGATGCTCTGAGAAAGAGAGCATCAATTCTGATACACATGATACCGAGCCAACTTGACTGTTTGGTGCTGAAGGATGTGCCGAGCAAGATGGCATGAATTCTGAAACACATGAAACAGAATCAACTTGATTGTTTGATGGCAAATGATGTGCCGAGCAAGAGGGTATCAATTCTGATACACATGATACAGTGCCAACTGGATTGCTTGGTGCTGAAGGATGTGTCGAGCAAGAGGGCATCAATTCTGATACAGAGGTCGTCAATCCAGCACAGCCACTTGTAGAGGGATGGATGTAATTAGCAACAGAAATATCGCTTTCACTAGGTTGTATAGGAACAGGTGCACAAACAGCAGCAACAGGAGCAGGTTGTACAGAATCAATTTCCTCGTCTGTTTCCCACTCTTCCTCCTCATATGGTTTACCATATTGTGCACCATTCCTAGGACCAGGACCCTCCTTTTGGTACACCCTACAAATCACATAGGAGTCCTACAATACATATAACAAACCAGTAGAACAATTAAATAAATTTACAAGAAGAATTCACTGGCAGAACAACCACAAAACTAGAGACTAGAGAGTATACAAAAAAGTCAACAAACCAAACTCGGAAAGCAGTAAGGGATGCTATATTAGACAACAAAGCTTGCCATTCCATACCATATAAGTTCTATTTTTTTAAGGCATTCCATGCCATATAAGTTAAGCACATGCAAAGTATATCAACAGCCATAAATCAGCACAAAGGGTAAAGTTTAACATGAAAAGACATAATTCTACATGCATTTATGCATATCCAACAATAATATCTCTGCATCTATTCTACTGTAATGTAATAGAGGGCAATAAGAGCAACAACTATACTAACATCCTCACAGTCACAAACCCTACAAAACTCACACATATACCTCCTCAAAGTTGTTTGCCTGCAAAATGCCTTTCTAATGAAACAGAGGGCAACGAAGTAGCAACTATACTAGAAATCCTCAGTCACAAACACTACAAAACTCACACACTTGCTTGTTCAGTCAAAGTTGTTTACCTGCGTTACGCCTTCGTCAGCCAGCACCTTGTCATCAAGTCTAAATTCATGCATAACCCAATCAGTTCGATCTCCCTTGGGGGCTCTACCAGTGTGAAAAACCAGTGTTTTTATCATCCCCACAACTCTATTATTGTGTTCAATTGCTCTATCCTTCCCAGTAGTCTTCCAATACCCAGCCTCCGTGGCCCGATTAAACCTCCCACCAGTCGAATACTTCTTTCCCCGAGGGCAAAAGAAGTACCAATTCAAATCCCCATTCTTGAGCAAAGACATATCTGCAACACAAACAACAAACAAAACCTCATTAAAACACACACACACACACACACACAAAAAAAAAAAAAACACAGTAGAGTACTCGATAAAACGAGTGCAAATGCAAACCTGGGAGGTCCCACGGAGCAAACTTGTACAAGTCAAGTTCAGCAATTATTTCGGAAGGGAATTTCTTACCCCGAACCTTCCTCTTCAGAAAATACTCAATCAGCTCAACGTCAGTGGGTTGAAACCGAAAGCCTGGCATTTTTGGTTTGGCCATCCAGATAATAAAAAAAATAAAAAATAAAAATGAAAATGAAAAACCGAAATATGAAGTGCTTCAGAATGTAGCAGCCAGAACGATTCGAAGAGAAAGAGAACTCGTCGGCAGCGAGAGAAGAAGAAACGCGTTTTTTTTCTAAGGAAAGAAATGGAAGAAATAGATAACCCTGATTGGGGGGTAGGGTCAAGTCCAGTGGCGGAAGAAGAAGTTCCAAGAACGCCAAAGCCTGCCCCGGTTCATGAAGGGAAAACGAAGGCACACGATGGATGACGATCTCTTTCTCAGAAGAAAAGTCATCGGCACAGTGAAACCCTAACACATATCGAATTCAGTTCATCTCAGAAATCATTCACAAAAACACAAAAAGGGGTTAGGGTTCACAGTGATTATTAGGTCATTCATTCATTCATTCTTACCGGGGAAGGTGGAAGAAGGAAGCGCGAGACGCCGCAATCAGATTTCAAGCTTTGGCGATTTTGGACTAGCGGACTGATCAATCGAGTGGAGGTTCTTATTTATATCTATATATCAAGTTTTATTATATTTTAAATTAAATTATAAGATTACTAAATTACTAAATTGTTTCTTGGGTGAGGGGTTTCTTTGTTCAGTCTTCCTGTGAACGCCATAGGAAGTAGGAACTACGAAGAGCCACGCGCCAGAGTGGATTACATTTCTCACGCTATTGTATTATTACTCTAAAAAATATTGTTAACACAAAAAGGAATGTCATTAGCCCATTAACATATTTTTATTTTTATTTTAGAATATGTTTTTATTATTAAATAAAATTTACATGAAATAAGTTTTACTTTTATTTTTATTTAATAAAATTCACGCACACATGCATATATATATATATATATATATATATATATATATATATATATTGTTTTTTAACACCTCAAGCTTTGTTTTTCATTTTCTCACCTACTTAACAAATACAAATTCACAGGTTTAGAGATTTAAATCCATCTCCATGGTCTTAGAGTGAAGAACTAATTAACTTGTGTGAGAATAATATAAGGAAAAAGAGTACTTAATCCCCCTAAATTTTATCCTTTTTTTACACAAACTTTAATTTTATTATAGTTAATCTTTAAATTTTATTATGTTTGTAAATAGATACAATGGTTTTTTATTTTCGTTGCAATTGATCATTAAATTTTACTCTTTTCGCATTGAACTTTAATATCATTCTAATTAATCCTTAACTTTTACCTTTTTTACAAATAATCTTTGTATTAAATTACAGTTGAATTATTTATCTTAAATGTCAATAATTCATTTTTTTACATATTAAAATATATGGATTTAGAAAGAAAATAATAAAAAAATCAATAAAAAAAAGTCTTCATTTGACTTTTTAATTCTAATAATTCATTAATTTTTTATTCTTTTGTTAGAATTAATTTTTTTCACATTAAAATATATGGATTTAGAAGAAAAAATTAATGTAAAACAATTAAAAAGTCTTTATTTGACTTTTTTATTCTAAATTCTATTATGTTTTAATGTTTGGAAAAGTTGTTTATAAAAATAAAACTAGGAATCGAATCAATATTATGAGGCAGTGAAAATGAAATAGAAAAAGAAAAAAAAAAAAACTTGCATGATTTAAAGCTAATACACAAAGTACTAGCAAAACACTCGAGTCAGGCCTTGAAAGATAGCTTCATCCCATTTATAACTTTATGAAGCTTGCAAACTAGAGATTTGGCAAGTACTTCAAAACCATGGGATTAGATCGTGTACACCTCTTTATTAGAAGTTCATTAAGGAAGCCATATTAATATTAAGCTATTGAATAGCACAACAAAGGAAGGATTTTTTTCTTTTAGAAATTTTGAGTTGCTTTGCACCAATAAACACCTTTTCAAAAAAACCTTTGTCAAGGCAGTTAAATTGAAGTTGAGGGATATTAAGGAAAACATAGGTTATGATTAAAACGGACTCATAAAAAAAGGATTTGAAAAAAATTTGTAGAGAACCAGGAGGACTGTTTTAGAGAACTTCAAGAAGTTGGAGAGTTTAATCAGAGACATTGACAAGATATTAGAGACATTGAAGACCTTGATAAATCAAGAGATTTAAATGGACTTCATCATCTGATATATCTATCTCTCCCTTAAGATTCTATTATATTTATATTAATTAATTAATGTTTTCTTAACAATATTAGGGTAAAACGTTTCTATTTAGTTTAGGTGGATTTCAAAGGCCAACATATGTCATAATTAACATAAAGAATTTGTTTTTTTTAAGTTATAATAATATTACAAATGTTGAACAAATATAATTCCCCCAAAATAGCATGCTTTGTAAAATCAAGAGTTGTAAAGACAGATTATTATGATTAAGGAAAAGTAAAAATTGGCTTCAGACACCATGCCACCAAAACTTTATATGATAGATATGAAGGTGAACAAATTTCACCGTGAAAGTAAACAGGATCAATTATACATGATACAATCAAACATCTTCAACGAATTTTAATAATAATTTTCCAGTTTAAGCATTGAAGAATCAACTTTGGGAAGACAGACGCCATAGATCAGCTGAGATCAGAAAAAATAAGAGCAGTTCGCCAACTCTCAAGGTCTGCCCATGATAACAGATATCCAAGAAGGTAGCATGTCAGTATATGCTCAGCAGTGCATCGCAACCCCAAGACTTTGATGAATCAAACAGTTTATAAAGTACTCATATCCACAGCCAATATGAATCTGGTCCGTACTCCCGCTAAAATCACCGTACAATTTGCACTAACTCAGCATTTAGGAGGCTAATGCAATTTCCCCAGGTAGCAGAGCTTCATTCACAAGAAACAGGGATGGAAAAATCAAATAGACTCGGCTCAAGTAAATTTAGCCTCAGACTATTGAAGTACTTTTGCGAGTCAGAATCTTCCTCCCACTACTCCAGGAGAATAGACACTGCACACTGCCACCTTTTAATTCTTACTTCTCACGAAAAACTCCAAAGCCATAACACACAGTGAACCAACCATCCTCCAATGACTTGTAAAGGCAAAATACTAATTGATGAACAATCACCGTGCAAGCTTAGTCAAAAGGGAACAAGCAAACGATCACCATTGACAAACTATTTCACAATATCCCGTTCAAAACCCTCTGGTAATAATCATACTGCCGTGTCCGCCATGCATCCAGGCTACTGCTAATGAGGGAAAGCACCAAAGACACACATTGCTGCCAAGAAAGAAAAAAATGTAGCAAACAGGCAAAAAAAAATACAGTTAAGAGAGTAACTAATATTAGTATTGAAACCTCTTCTATTAAATTGAGATGGAAGCGCTTTCGAAGGTTCTGTATTGTCCTTGGACCACCTTTGAAGCAGGGGAATCCAGAGTCCTGATACCAACATTAGAATATTAGCTCAGAATATCTAGCATGAATGGGAGAGTATTTCCTGATTTTCTCCTCGCATGCCCATCCACATGCATAATAACAATAAGAGACCCACAAATGTACACGCACAATTGAGTCTCATGAATACCAAAGGTCAGTTAAAATAGGTGAAACTCCGGATCATGTTATAAGATGAGGCTACAATAAAGCATCTAAAAAGGCAGGGAAAAATGGAAACCTCAAACCTCTATTTCTCTAGCCTCTAATCAAACAAATGTAGGGCCCGTTGTCTAAGCAGCAAAAAAAAAGTGATTCTGTGATCCAACTTTTGGAGCCACTGTTTAGAAATAGCTATTTTTAACTTCCGAGAAAAATACTAAAACAACAATGTTTTAGGCTTTTTCCCTTTTTATTAAAAAATACTTAGATAATATTATAATTTTTTAAACATCTATTTTAATTAAAAATAACTCACAATACAACGGGCCCATAGAGTAACCTTTTGCACAAAATGTTTAATTAAAAATAGGTTGCTCTTTCCTTCCAGAGGACACTACATTTCCGAGGACACAGCAAACTATTTTCAGACATGCTCTAGAGAAAATCGCAACATTGTCAATTTTGCATCCACTGCCTGTTATCTAAAACAACTATGGTTATTCAATGGGCTAACAGTCATGCTGGATATTACGGATCCACCATTTACTGAGAATTGCTTTTTTGATTGTCATCCTCTATCACAAATTTCTACATCTTCTATTGATATTGATTGTTTATTAATTGGTTCTTGGCATAATACATCATTAGAGATTGTCTTAACTATCTTAAAATGAAAACTTGTCACAGTCTCCCACCAATTTCAAAATCAGCAAACAAAATGCTTCACGAGATTTTAAAAGCTACAAGTTTTAAAGGAATTTGCTATGTGAGCATTCCACTGATTGGAAATATAATACACTATGCATATAAAGATTAAAGAGGGAAAAGACACAAACATCCATCACGAAATAGGTAAGTTGGACTGGTCACTGAACATTAAACAGCTAGCAATGGTGTCCAATAACTAAAAATGGAGGTGGCATAGGAAAGTTAGGCCACAACACAGCCTGATGTTCTCTTATGAGAAATTGGAACTAATCACTACCAAACAATGAACACAGGCAGGGTACATAATGGACGACAGTGGGCCACAGTAGGGAGCTAACATTTGCATTACCTGCAACATCTCAACAAGAAGAATAATACGCTCAGCATGCTTACGGCAAGTAAGGAAGCCTTGAATGCATAAAACCTGGTTTACAGAAGACAGCACCAGACAAATTTAGAGCCAAGAAAAGCAAAAACCATATATATATATATATATGACTTGTATCAGGTGAGAGATGAGAGCGTGAGGAGTAAATCTTGACCATACAATTAAAATGGATGGTTAAGATTAGATTTAAATAAAATAATCTTAACAATCAATAGGCCAAAATTAACTCTTACCTCTCTATCTCTCTCTGTACACACATGTACATACCTTGAAATAATCAAAGAACTCGCTTGGAATGCCCTCAGCATCCGAATCCATGACCTGGCACAATCACATTATTTCAGTTATTGTATAGAGAAAAGCCAGTAGATGTCTAAATGATCAACTGGACACTCAAAAATAGGTACCAATAAACTATCTCAATTTTACCTCAAGAAGCTCTCGGGTTAATTTGAAAGGTGCACTTTCAAAATTAACACCACCAGGTGAATTAGAAAGCATGAAGCCAAAATCAATATGTATAATATGGCCTTCTTCATCCATTAAGAGGTTCCCATTATGCCTATCCTTCACCTGGATTAAATAAAAACAGAAAAAATGAAGTGGATAGAAAACCTTCATTCCTTCAATAACAATAAACAGTAAAATAATATGATTTGAATTGCAATTTAAGCAAGTAATGCACTAGTTATAGAAAATGCATGCATGTGCACAGTGAGATGTTTCACACCTGCAGAAGGTAGCAAACCAGGGAATATCCGGCCATACTTTCAACGAAGTTTCTCTGAAACAAAATCATGTAAACAAATCATCAAATTGTATCAAATGATATTATCTTTATTTTTAACATAAAATAAAGGTGTTCTTCACCATATAACAGGTTTATTAAATGATGAAAGGAAAACATTCAAAAGAAAAAAGGGAGTGGGGGGATAACCCTTTAAATTCAAAACCTGCAAGAAGTCACACTAGATTATGCCAGAAAAAAAGAAAGTGGAGATGGGGCAGAAGAAGTAGCAAATCGAAGTACATTGCATTTTGCTAGTGAATGTACTGAAAGAAAACTTACTATAGTACATCCCAGACAGGAGTACCTAGGAAAAGGAGAAAAAACGAATACAATTGGTTAATAACATAAATGTGATTTTGGGATGTTTGTCATGTGTCATAAATATGGATTTCAGAGATTATGCCAGATTTCAGTAGAAACCTTTTTAGAACAAAGATGTACATATGTTAAACTATGTATTTATGCAATGTTAGTACTTTGGAATCTTTTTATGTGGCCAGGTTTTCTAGGTTGAATTATAATTTGGTATTTAGACATGTATTGGTAATGGGTCATGAGGTGGATTGGGATCTTGTCACAAAGAAGGATAAGAAATCCTCCTCAGATAAAGTAATAGGAAAATAAACAACCATTGTAAACATATTTCTATTCAGCTATTTTCTTTATGTCAATGTTTTACATTACCTGCGCAAGTTTAAAACTTGGAGAATTTTCTTGGTATTTGGCAATGAAAAATTCTCGTAAACTTGAGATGTTGGTATATCGACTCTTGATAGAATGTAGAGAAGCCTACAAATCATACACATTTAATAGTTAGTAACGACAAAAATTGTAGATTTTTAATAAATTTGAAATATGTAACCATGGAATCACCGTATCTGGAATTGTTTCAATAAGAGCAGTGTAAGAAGAAGTACATAACACTTCATATGGGCGCAGCCAGAGAGGTAGGCCAGCTTCTTGGAAAATATCTGGCATCAAAATGTAATGATAGTAAGCAACATGACAAGAAACACAGAGAAGAGTCTGCTGCATCCTACTAGGGTAATCTCATCTGGTATCAGAATATAGTAAAACAAGATTCAAACATGCACCATCAATAAATCTTAGGTGCGTCTTATCTGTTCACTAGATAATCCCATTCTTGCTTTTACATACTTTCACTTCAATTCACAACTACTGCATTGAAAACTATAATCAAGCATTATTAACGTGTCATCTCGATGTTCACATTCAAGATGGAACTTAAACAGAGATAACAAAAACATACATTTGTTCTTAGAAGAATAGGATCTTTCATGATTTGTGTTGGCCTGATTTCCCGATTAAAAAGCAGTGAAATGGAAAGAGAATGAAAATTCAGAAGTAAAACCTGCTTGGCTGCTTTACAAAAAGAGAAGGCTTGCTTTGGACCAGTAAGGCAAGCGAATAGAAAGGAAATGAAAGAATAGCTCAGAATGTGTTTTATTGTTTGGATATTTTCACATTCCCCTTTATCTTCCCCACATCCCAAGGTCCATTCAGCACTCATGCCATGCTCATAGGGAATGCAGAAGGCATAACCAATGAAATACCAGGTTATTAGAACTCAGAAGAACATACACATGTGAACCCATTCTAAACCTAAAATATCTCACTTCTGTCATCCAGTTCATACTCAATATATGAATGCATAAGCAAATTATAAACCAACATTTATTAAAAAAGGAATTTAATCTAAAAAAAGCACCCTGGTGCTATAAAGCAATCACTATGCAGGGTCCAGGGAAATATAAGAAACATTTTCTATGACCATAATTATAAATAGATATTATTGTTATGGAAAACAAAAGTATTTGCACCACTATGAACAACATTAAAACACGAATTGTTAAGTTCTGAATATGAGGGGGCAAAGGATAAGTTTGAAAGAGACCACCTACCGTAGAAGTGTGAAATAAGTTGAACTGCCAGATGCTCCTGCCTACAATCATCCCCACTCTTTACAATAACCTATGTCAAAGGGGAAATTGTGCTATCATGCTCAAAAGATTTGTGATCTTAAAGCATGCATCCTCAAACAGAATAAACAAATAACTCACCTAGAACAAAAACTGATTATAATTTACACTTTACAAAACCATAATGATATATAAATACATGAATATGATAGTGCAGCTTTCAACAAATTAGAATAAAACAAGGTCTTGTTTGCTAAATATATACTCTCATTTCTGACTCTATTATGTGAATTCTGTCATAATATGAGTAAAATAGATGTCACAATCTCTAACAAAACACAAAGACTGAAGGAAATATTTCATTGATGACTATATAGAAAACATTTTCAAGGTTAGCCCATTGTCCTAACAAGAGTCTTCAGTGTCAAACTGAGTCCTTTGTAGTGAAACCATGCAGTATCTGGTGCAGTAGATCATTTGTCAGTCCATATATGTAAATGATCAATTAATCATGCACCTTATCACCAAATTGGTAAAGTAAATTTAAAAGGTTGGATTTGGCATGATAAAGTGCATAACTATTTGCTTATTGAGGCTAATAAATAGTTTATCACACTGAATACTGCATGATTCTACCGCAGAGGAGCTGAACTCTAAACCCAAAACACAATGTTTCCAAAAAATTGTGCTGTACTTTCTTACAGTAGCTCAGCCATAGAATATTCTTTCAGATTATTCTTTCATTGATAATGCTAAATCAAATTTTACAAACCAATTATTTGGTCTAGGACCACAAGTATCTTCCATAGGAAGCTATCATGTTCAAGCTGAGAACATTCACAGCTTGGTGGGGGTTAGCTCTCCAAGCAGAGATTATTCCGTACACAAGACTCAAACCTAATAGTTTGCTCAAGGGAAATCAAGAATTTTAGAAAAAAAAGGTTTCAACATTTTAAAAATTACTTTGACTGCAATATTTTTCAGAAAAGGATTTATAAAAATATGATTAACAGTACAAAATCCTCAACCAATGTTAGCAAATGCGAATCACAAAATGGCAAAAAAGCCAATAATCCACTATATCATCTAGTGTATAGCGTCACAGACAAATTGCAGAAGTCACAAAGCAGTTGAAATATATCATATATATCTATTATATATGTATAAAAAATTAAGTTGTATGCCAATAAAAAATGGCATAATGTTAACTCAAAAGTTCAATTAGCTGGAGACTTGCCGAAGATGACAAGAGGATGCAGGACACATGCCACAGCCACGACACCCTTAGCAGCCCCAATTGCGAAGGAATTGCGATCACGGATCTGAGCAATTCCACAATGCAATAGCGCTACTATAGTAGCTTTTTAACAACACTGCCGTCAACCTTGCTAGAAATGATAATCCGTACATAATTACAATGCAAAACATTATTTTCTGACTTGGATATATAGTTCCAATAAAAAAAAATTAGTGTGTGTCTGTGTATTCCATTTTTATTTTATTAAATTTAGGTATTCATGACATTCCAAAATAATGACATATAAAGCAAATTCTTTGGATTGATAAATATACTTACAGATCGCAAGTCCCAACCAGGTAAATTCCCATGGATAGAAGCCTTACGTATTCTCTCTTTCTTCACCTCCCAAAGTTCACCAGACAAGGCATCACTAGCTTTGGGGGTAATTCCATTAGCCTGTTTGGAGGAATCATGTCATGTATAACAACTTCATATTTCTAAGGCTAAACAAAACTGTAGTTGCATCAATATTGTCTTACCCTTGGTGGTGCATCTGATGAATCTTGACCAGCACCTTTCAAAGGGAGTCCAAGGGGTGCTTCTCCCTTTGCTGCCGCAGCCTAGCATATCTAAAATGTTAGCAAAAAGTAAATAGTAATATGAACTGGGAAATCCCAAATAAAGACATGAACAATCAATTTGTCAAAAGATATATGCTTATAATCTTGTTCTCTCTTGTTTGGTAATATTGGTGAAAATTATATTATAATCTTAGATTATTACTGTTATAAAGAAAAATGTTTTTCCAAATAAGCAATAATTTGGAGATTAAGATTAAAAGCTAACAGATTATTTTCTAATTAACTTTGTTTTTCCATTTTATCAAACAATTGATTAATTTAAATACATACAAATAACTACATATCCTTTTTTTTTTTAAATTTTACAATAAAAAACATTATTTTAGACAATCCAAACAAAATAGATTATTTAAAACTACTTCTCACCAACGTATTTAAACATATAATTTATTTATATGATTGATCATTGAAATAATCTCTAAACACACTACATGTCATGACGATCTTTCAATGAACAGTATGACTATACATAACCCATACAATTGGATAATACCAATAACCTGTGTCCTGCATGTGTGCATAGTTTAATGTTTCAAGTTCTTGATTATACTATCATGTAATAGGATAGTAGCATCAATATCCCTAACCGACACACAGGCTCACCTTTACTTCCTCTATTGCCACTGTACTTGGAACACGACGATGTTCCTTCCGCCGTCTTGGTGCTTGGTCCTCGATAGCTTCCATTCTAACCCCAGGATCAGCTTTCAACACTACCCGCACCCACTCCATATCACTGTCATGTCCTGACCTTGCCACTTCTTGTATACCATCTTTGTAAGTTGAAGCAGGATGCCAATAGCCACCACATAGATCTGCTTCAGTCCTCTCAGGGCGACCATGTAATTGTGCTTCCACAGAAAGATTTACACTAACAAATTTGACTTTTGTGTCAGACGCATAGGTCATTGCCTGGTCAATAGCCTCAGCAGTTGATCTGGACATTCTATCATTCCTATTGCAATATGCTTCTTGTGCTGTCCATAAGGGATATGCCCAGGGGGGTGGTTTTTGCAAGAAAGCATCTCCATTTGCCATAGGAATTCCACCTTTTGAAAGTTTCTGAGAACTAGATGTCTCCTTGGAATGGCTATAACAAATGTTTAGCAGGAAGGGCAATATATCAGAAATATGGTTTGCATTTTACAAAGTGCACTATTTTCTCACAACACAGGAGGATTATTATCCAAGTAATACCTTGGCATTTCACATCTCAAAACTTCAACACAAATCAGGTAGGGTGCCTTCTCCCTAGAATTCAAGAGAACAGCTTCATCTTCAGGTATATGAAGCACATGGTACATGCCCTTTCCCAACGGAAAACAAACTCCTAGGAATATAGAAAAACAACACTCATATATAAGCATGAGAATAAATGAAAGCAGCAAGCAAACTAGCAAAGGGAATGCAGTGAACAAAATTGATGCACCAAAAAGTGCATATTTTTAGGTAATGTTTGGATATCTAATGGTGAGAGATTGAGTGGAATGGAATATGTTAAGTTAGATATTTTGGTCATTTTGTATATGGTAATTAGGTTCAAAAATGGCATTTCACGCTTAGTAATTACCTTTTGTCCAAGTTTTCATTAATTATTGTCTTTGTTTGCTTGCTTTAATTTTTACTTTCTAGTTATTTTTGTTAGTATTTTCTTTATCATAACTTAGATCTTTAATGCTTTGAATTTAATACTTGCTATTGGGTTCAAGAAAGCTAATTATCAAAGAAAAGGGAGGAAGCAAGATCCAATGCCATAAGCCTAGCAATGAAGACTTGATGTCATAGCATATTGAATTTGAATTGAAAGCCTGAGTTACTCTTTAAATATTCAATGCCAAGTTGTTGTAATTGCAATGCCATGGCACTGGAAACTGGGCACAAAATTTCTCTCTAGAGACCCCTAGTTTGAGGCTGAGGAACAAAATTCCAATGCCATGCAAAGGGTCTTTTAAGCCTCCCAAGGGGTCTTTACAGCCTCCAAGGCTGAGGAACAAAATGGAACAAAGTCAACATTCCATTGTTAGGATCTTTTCATGGTGAAACAGAAAATGCTTTCACTCTATATCCCACTATCCCCCAAATTAGAGGGAAAGAAAAACAGAATGCATTCCATCATGTTCTGCTCCATGTCATCCTATTTTATAAAATAACAATGGAACTTAGTACCGTTCCATTCCATTTCACTCCTTCCCACCAATCCAAGGTCCAAGCATAGCAAGTAAAAACTATAAGAGACAGCTATTTCCAGTACATAACAGAAAAATGTATATCACTGGTTCCTCTAAGAAATGGGCTCCTAATAAACACCAAAATGGTAGCTTTCATACATTAACTCCTCCAAGAGAGATGATAGATGTATGGAAATTTTCACCATTTTCTTCACCGCATAAAAAGAAAAACACTGCCTATCTGCTTGATTTATCATAGTAATATTCGAAGCAAGGAAGAAAATTAAACAGTAACCTTTTTTATCCTTCACCTTGAAAGGAGGTATTACTGCCTCAAAAAAAATTCAGACAACTCTCTGGCAATAACATGCAATTGTTTAGATGAAACACATGACAAAATAGTGTAATCCATTGAGTCCAATTAACATCACTAAGATACTACCATTAAGAGTTAAGAAGTACCTCCAGTACTCTGAGACTCTGTTAAATGTATATTGATCTCTGCAAGCGACTTGAAACACAGGAATAACAAAGAATGTTTATGTCAGAAGCAATATAATGAAACAGATTATAAATTATATATTATAAATACATACATATTTCCATCTCTAACCATGTCAATTAGATAAAGAAAACAACAAAGAAAAATTTAAGGAAATAACCTCATGCAGGGCATGTTTGCGATCTTCAACTGGAAATACATCCACTAACCCAAATGATGTATCGCATAATGTCAGCACAAAATCCAAAGACTCATGGTAAGCTCCTTTCCGGAACTGTGATGGATTAATTGGAAGTGGGGGCTTTGTTCCTGATTTCTCATTTTGCTGCTTTGGTGATATATGGGAAATTGCCATGAACATAACTAAGATTAAAACCAGCAAAAATATGAAGAATATGAAACCAGAGTTCAGGATGCATTAATACTAGTACCACTCTTCTAAGTTCTAACTCTAACCCACAACTACAATCATCTCTCATGCATCCATCAAGTGCATAATATGTCATTTATTCATGACCATAATATGACTGTTATTAATAAGAGTGTGCAGGTAGCCAATAATTTGGTTGTTAAAAATGTAACCAATGTTGAAATCTAGATGGATACTTTAAAATGGATTTGTATCATGATGTCATAATGGCATTAAGCCATTTATATAGTTGGAAAAAAAATTGGTGTGCCTTAACATGTATTCTATTCACAAATTTCAGGTTTACATTCAACCAATACACAAATAAACTAAATGCTAATTGTTAATAAATACTCAACTTACCTCTTTCTGCTTTTTTGACCCCAATAGCTCTGAATCTTCAATTGATCGGTCACGGTCTCTGAATAATTTGCGGAAAAAATTCTCTGTACCTGGACTACTTTCAAACAACCCACCGTTGTTTACATTGGCTGGACTACTTTTACCATCTTCAGGGTGAACGCGAAAAATTTTTTTAAACAAAGAAAAATCAGAAGGCTCTTCTTCCTCAACATTGGTTGTAGCATCATCAATTTTATCATTTGTATCTTTCTTGTCGTCAACTTTATCCTTAAATAATTTCCGGAAAAACCCTTCTTTTTCATCCTCTTCAGCAGGCTTTGCACATTTCTCTTCAGAATTTGCTATATCTCCTTCATCATTCCCATCCTTCTTATCCTCAAACTTCTCTCTGAAAAACTTTCGGAAAAAACCCTCTTTTTCTTGATCCTCCGTTGTCTTACTGTTTGTTTTATCATCAGAATCATTCTTGCTATCACGAAACAATCTCTTAAAGAATCCCTCTGAACTTGAGGCCAAATCATCATCCTCGGCTTTACTGTCTCTCAAGAGCCTCCTAAAGAAACCATCCTTTTCAGATTCTTCATCATCCCCTCTACCATCCCTCAAGAGCCTTTTTAAGAAATTGTCCTTTTCAGAATCTTCGTCATATTTCTCAGATGACTTACGGAAGAGAAAAGCATCACGAATCTTCTGACCCAACTCATCATCACCTTTGCTATCTCTTAAAAGCCTCTTGAAAAAACCATCCTTTTCAGAGTCATCATCATCTTTCTCCACCGACTTCCTAAAAAGCAAAGCATCTCTAACCTTTGGACCAGGCATAAATTTCTTAAATAACTTGTTTTCCTCAGGAGACTGCGGACTACCATCCTCCTGCAAATTGTTTCCTGAAGAAGGTGAGAAAGACAAAGACCTGTGAGCAGGCGGTGAAGATGTTAGGGACAATAATCGCTGTTTCGACGACAAAAACTTATTCAAAACTTGGTTCTTGCCCCCAGGGCTTGCAGGTGTACTTTGAGGCCGTATCAAGGGTTGCCACTCACCCATCAAGGTGGCTGCAATCTGGCACTTCTCCTGAACCCTACTAATCCCTTCATTATCATCAAAGTCCTCAAGCTCCGCCAACAAGAACCAATGCACCTTCAAAGCAATCTTAAGCGACTTGGAGCAAATGTCTATGACAAACTTATCCAAAGATGGGCTCGGTTTGTGTATCATCATGTAACACACTTGGAACAAATAACTCTCAATCCCCTGCAAGGGAAGTGTGTACATTCTATTACATAGATAATCACGCACCCCGGCGTGATCATGCTTGTACAAGTAGCTAACAGCAATCCACTCACAGAAGAAGGATGAGTCAAAGAACCTGATGAGCCACCCATTTTCACTGGACTCACTTGTCAAATTGGACTTGGAAGCAATTTCCCTCGGTTCGTCAACCTCTCCACGACTCAATCCTAAAAGCCTCACCATTCTCAACCTACCATAATCATTCCCCACAATGGGGAAACACCCTGATTTCAATTAGATCACCAGCTACAGCATACTTAAACCCTACAAATCCCTAAAACCTTCCTCGAAAACCCTATTCCTCACACAAATAAAAATCTCCACCCTCATCGGTTAACCGATTCGGGCGTCTGCTGCAAATACCGAGAAACCCTTGCATCAATCAGGAAAACGACACAGCAACACAGTCCAAGCCTTTTCGTGATAAAAGATAATCAATGCACCGAAAATTGAAACTGTAGCAGGTACAATCGGGGAATTTTCCCCCCAAAATCGCAACGAATCTTCAATTGGAGGAAATGAAGGTACCTAAGTTGCGTGAAATGTGAATCTGGCGCTAACTGCACGAGTGCGTGGAATTGAATCTCATGTCGCAATGAATCTAAACGCGTTGTTCTAAACGACGGCGTTTTGGTCGTGGAGATTACGGTGGCAATGATGCGGTGGTGGTGGTTGTCGTCGTTTCTTTGATATGGAGAGAACGACAAAGGAGAGGTACGAATTATTCATTAGAAATAATAAACATAAAAAAAGGGGGGAAAAAAGGCTAAGTTGCGCTTAACTGTAACATGCACACTCCTAGTCCTAAGGTCGTGGGGCACTAAATTATTTCCCTCCATTCCCAATTAAAGTGAAGTTTAAGGGGGGGCTCTATGTTCATATGTTAAGTGTGAAAGTATTTATTCCTCAATAAAAATAAAAAGTGTGAAAGTATTTTTTTTAGGTAAGGTTGAAAGTGTTTAAATATAGTATATTTTATTAAACTTTAAATTACTTTAAAATAGTTTTATGATTTAATATAATATATTTTAAAAAACTACTTTTTATTACATATTATATTTGTAACTATGATTACAAATTATTAAAAAATAAACACAATTAATTATTCATCATTGATTGACAAATAGAACTAACAAAATGAGTTGACTTATTGGACTAGTTTGTTGATCCGTCAGTTTTGGGAGAGTTGAACTGAAAAATATTGGTCTAAATATAACTGGGCCTATTTGGGTCAGTCTGACGGACCCATTGGTCAGACTGGACTCAATAAACATGAATTGAGATTTAACTGGAGGTCGTATGTGTTTTAAAAAAAATATTTTTTAAAAATTTGTATAAATTTAGACTAAAAGGATAAAATGGGTCTATTGGATCGGTACAGTAGATTATCGCTCATGGAGTTAAACTTTATACATCATAAACATTTCTTATACACCATATATTTTTTTGAAAACCCAAAAATACCCCCACTGGCTTCCTTTGTTATTTTAGCTGGTTCAGGTGACAAAGTATGCTTATCTTTGTTTGTTTCTTCATTTTAGTTTAGTTGAGTTCGTTGTGCATTGTGGGTAGTTGGTGCCATTGTGTTGATTTCGTCGAAGTTGTGGCGTTGTGGTGGTTGTCGAAGTCGTCAAGTGCATTGTAGTGGATGCAGATGTTAGTGGTGAAGTTTTCTATGTCGTACGGGTTCGGCAATCCGTATGGCGTTTACGGATTAGGTAATCCGTAAAAGCCATATGGATTAAGAAATCTGTATGATTTTTCTGGATTATCCAATCCGTATGGTTCTTACAGATTAGGTAATCCGTAAAAGTCATACGGGTAATCCGTATGGTTCTTAATATCAGAAATTTGCCAAAAAAATCTTACAAAATTGTTAAAAACATGTATTTAATTAAAATTGACCTTAATTTTATAAATTATTTGAGTGAGTAAATACAAAAAGTTAATTTTTGGATTGTTTATGCAAATTGTGATGTTGAGACTTTCATCATTTGTTAAATCACAATTATTTTATTAAATAATTTGTAAAAAATATGTATTCAATTAAAATTTAGTTTAATTTTAAAAATTATTTGAGTGAGTAAATACAAAAAATAAATTTTTGGATTGTTTATGTAAATGGTGATCTTTAGACTTTCATGATTTATTTAAAATATGTTAATTTGTGGATTGGTTATGTAAATGGTGATGTTTAGAAAATGTTATTATTATCCGTGTGTGTGTTTTTATTAATGATTAAATTAAATTTGTAGTTGTTAGGATGGACAGCGATGAATGGATATATGATAGTATTATGTCTGAAGAAAATTATATGAATGAAGACATCAGAGCGGACTCTTATGCGTTTGAAAACAATAATTGTGTAATTGATTGTTCTGCAGCGTTCAACACAACTGAGGTATTTATGTGATTTTGAATGTAGTTAAAGTTACGAAATGATTAAATTAAGAAGATTAAAAATGAATTATTAATTTGTGTAGGTGTTTGAATCACGTGATGCAGTATTGAAATGGACCCAGATTGTTGCAAATGAGAATGATTTTGTAGTTGTCATAATGAAAAGTGACATATCGACGAAAAAAATAGGAAGGACATCATTTATGTTAATTGGTTGTAAAAGGAGTGGAAATTATAGACCATGGAAAAAAGGTTTCACACCTTCAACGACTAGCACTAGAAAATGTGAGTGTCCTTTTAAGTTGCGAGGCAAACCAGTCCCGGGAGGTCAAGGGTGGATGGTGAAGCTTATATGTGGTAATCATAATCATGCTTTGACTAAGTCATTACGTGGACACCCATATGCTAGCCGACTAACTGAGGAGGAGAAGATTATTGTTGCTGGTATGACAAGGTCGATGGTGAAACCAAAGCATATTCTTCTAACTTTAAAGGAGCACAATGACAATAACTATACAACTTTGAAGCAAGTATACAATGCAAGATATGCATACCGCACGCGTACAATAGGTAATAATATTGAAATGTAACAGCTGATGAAACTTCTTGAACGTGACGTGTATATCCATTGACATATATTGAAGGATGAAAATGTTGTACGTGACTTGTTTTGGGTACATCCGGATACAGTACAATTGAACAATGCATATCATATGGGGTTCTTGATAGACAGTATATATAAAATAAACAGGTATAGATTTCTTTTATTTGACATTGTTGGTGTGACACCTACTGGGATAACATTCTTAGCTGCATTTGTCTATTTAGAAGCAGAACGTATAAACAATGTTGTGTGGGCATTTGAATTGATTTAAAAAATTAGAAAAAAAAATTAAAGAACCAAATTGAATATAAAAAATAATTAGAGGACTAAAAATCTAATTTAACCTATTTTATTTGTTAGCTTTATGTTATTGACAAAAATTGAACTCAAGGGGTGACATTGACTCCTCCAAACATAAAGACATCACCCAATCAAAACAAAACCAGCACATGTCTTTCACAAACCAATAAATGCAAAGTGAGGTTTATATGGTTAGAGGGGCCATGTTGTGTGATGACAAAACTCTAAGGGAGGAATTAGAGTGAGCATTAATAAGCAAGGAAAGAGTGTTGAGCCATGGTATATTTACTATGCTTGAGAATGAAAAAAAAATGAAAGCTACGTATCTATAGAATTTTTATTTTTTATAACCTTGAGTTGTTTATAATTTGAGAGAAAAAGAAAGAAATGAGATATATAAGTAATTGATTTGATTGATGGTGTAGTGTTATAGAAAGAAAGAGATATAGAGAGAAAAATGAGTTGTTGATTGGGTGATTGAAATTTTTGGTTGACAAAATATAATAATTCATATCTATATGAACTATGGAAGTCGATCTTGAGGGAGGGGGGCTAGGGCTCATGCTTTGCCTCCTTGAATTCGTCCTTGGAGATAGGTCGATAAATTGCGCATCGATCGACATACAATTGGAAGATACACGTTTTTCAATCTCAAATGCAATAACAAGAAGAGACCGAAGAATTTGAAGGGATCAATCGAAGTACAACCGGAGGGATATAACCCCTCAACATCAAGTGCGATAACATGAAGAAACTAGTGAATTTGAAGGGATCGGTCAAAATACAATAAGGAGGATACAATTTATAACGCATAAATTCTTTATTTTGTAAAGAGTTCATTATATACATTAAAAAAATCAATTAAGTCACACTACGTACGTCATACCATTTCAATTCTATAATATTTTTCAATCCAAGACCGATCACCATAGGACTATTGTATCCTTGTTCCCAAATGGCTGGATTCATCAAAATGGCAAATTTGAGTTAATTTGCATAAAATTGTTTTTAGTCACGGATAGAAAAATTGTGACAATTAAAGTAATATATAAAAATTTGTTGGAATAATTTATTGACTGGTAATCAAAAACTTAAAGATTGTTGGAATAATCTTTATTGACTGATACTCGAACCTCAAGATTAATTGTTGGTGCAAATTGAGAGTAATATTTCTACAACAATGAAGAAATATCAAATAAAAAACCATTAACGATGATGGTCCAACAAAAAAGAAGAAACAATAAAGAAAAACGCAATTCGCCAAGGTGTATGTAAAACATTAATCTTTAGGTTTGATTCACCCCACCAATCTCTAGAAATTGGATGCAATAGGGTATCATGATGAATTTCCTTCAAAATACAATGAAGCTTCTTGACATGGTTTGCCCACCCACATCAAGCATATTATCAATGACAATATATAGAATAATAATTTTTTTAATCCTCTCTACATATAAGGGAAGAAATAAAGTGATTTAAGTACAAAGAATTTGGTTATTTTTACGTTAATGTTGTTTTGTTTTGTAGTATTTTTCTGAATAATCTAGATTGATTTTATTTATATTTCATTTCATGTCTACCATATTTTTTTTTAACTTTAAAGTATGCACTTTTATATAAGTGTTTTTTTAAGAAACAGATATTGCTTCTTAAAATAAGTAGATTTTTAATTATAAATAATTTGTACTAACATCAACATTAACAACACCTTTAATCCAAGTTAATTGGGGTCGATGATAGATGAATCTAATAATAAAACGAAAACGAGACAAATAAAGAGAGAGGGGAAAAAAGTGAAAATAAGACAAAAAAGAAAAAAATAAGCTAAAATAAAATAAATGTGAAAGGAAGAAGGGAGAAAAGAATAGTAAAATGACTAAAACAAGGGAATGACTGAAACATAGAACTACTATTGTGTTTAACCCTCCACCAAGCTTTTAATTTTTCACTCTACTCTGTCCTAAGATATACCGTCCGCTAATCTATATCTCATTTCATTAGGTCTTGTTTAACTACCTTTTCCCAAGTAAGTTTCAGTAGACTTCTACCTCTCTTGTCGAGCTTTTGGTGACAAACTTTTGTTCTTACGGGAACATCCAGTGGCCGTCTCATAATATGTTCAAATCATCTCAATTTATGTTCCCTCATCTTTTCACATACTGGTACCTTAACATCCTCATTTTTGTTACCCCTATTTTATGCTCATGTTACCTATGTGTTGGCCAACATTCCGTTCTATATAACATTACCGGTCTTACAACTGTTCTATAAAAATTTTCTTTTAAGCAATTTATACTAACATATTAAAAAAACAGAAAACCACTTATTTTATTAAAATAAATGCTTATTTAATCATTTGTTTAAACAAACTTACCCTTAATGAAGAGATTTAATCTTTCAAAGAGATGCATCAAGACCCATGGTGAAGTGTCAAATCTCATGAGTCTTAGTGAAAAGTCATATCTTGTAACTCTTGATGAAGAGTCACATATTATGTCTCTTGATTAATAACCGCATTTATTCATACTTATATCTTTGTATGAATATGCAAGTAATTTCATGAAAGAATATAACCTTTCATTAATTTTGACAATCTCTCACAAATTATTACAAAAAATTGTTCAAAGAAAGCGGAGAAAAATGGAAGCTTACCTAAAAAATTTATAAAAAAAATTCAAATAGTTGATGAATCCAAATAAACTAAGTATTGTAACAGACAAGGAATTGAATAGCCTAACATTTAAAAGGAAAAAAACACTTCTTTTAAAAAGTAAATAAAAGGGTAAAATATGTTTGAGATCCCTATAAAATTTAAAAAGTGTTAATTTTGTTCTATAAAAATTTTCGTATTAATTTAGTTCCTATAAAGATAGTACATATTTTTGCTTGTCTTCAATGATAATCTGACATGACTAAGAGACTTGCATGTAATTTTATTATAAATGAGTTAAATGATTTGTGATGGTTAAAACCTTTAAAATGAGTTAAACACTTTTTTACAATTAAAACCTGATAATTTTTCTTTAGGTTCAACAATTTTGGAAAGTAGAGAGAGAAAATAAATAATCATACTAAGGAATCATCTAACAAAGTTATCATTGAAAACTAACAAATATATGTATTATTTTTACAAGGATCAAATTAATATGAGAAATTTGATGAGAATGAAATTAATATTTTTCAAATTTTATAAGGATCCAAACATATTTTACCCTAAATAAAATAATAGTAAAATAATAAAAAAGGAAAAAAGTTTCAAATTATAAAACATGCATAACTAATTTACATAAAATATAAAAAAAAATACTTAAATTATAGCATTGATATACATGTATAATCATGGACGGATTCATGAATGTATTAAAGGGGCTTGATTTGAATATAATCTAAAAACTTATAAAAAGTTCATCAAAATATATAAAAAAATATGAAAATATAAAATTTATTATAGAAATAGAAAAAAATAGAACAATCTCCCTATTATGTGAATTCACGTTGAAAAAGGAAATAGATGTTTTCCCTTAGAAATTGAAATTTTTTTTTTCGTAAAATCTCGTCAACTTTTTTCATGAACATTCACTTGTGTATATAAACGTTGCATGTTTTTGTTGCTACGAAAATACAAAACTATAGCAATTCATTGTTGAGTGCACTACTCCTTGTCACTAATCAACAATATATATGGAGGAAGTATCAGTGATAGTTGTAGGTGCAGGTCCTTCTGGACTTGCAATTTCTGCATGCCTATCACAAAACTTTATCTCTCACGTAATACTCGAGAAAGAGGATTGTAGTGCCTCTCTTTGGAGGAAAAACGCTTATGATAGATTAAAGCTCCATCTTGCTAGCGAGTTTTGTGTTTTGCCTCTCATGCCCCACCCACCCTCAGCCCCAACCTTCCTATCCAAAGATGAATTTGTTCAATACATTGACTCGTACATTGCATGTTTCAACATAAACCCTCTCTATTGTCGTATGGTTGAGTTTGCTGCGTATGATGAAGTTGAAAACAAGTGGAGGGTCGAAGCGAAGAACACTATTGAGGGCACAAGTGAAACTTACATGGCTAAGTTTCTTGTGATTGCCACGGGTGAAAATAGTGAAGGGTATATTCCTGATGTGCCTGGACTAGAAAACTTTGAAGGAGAGATATTGCACTCCAAATACTACAAATCGGGTTCAAAATATGAAACCAAAGAGGTTTTGGTAGTTGGGTGTGGTAACTCTGGGATGGAGATTGCTTATGATCTCAATGACTGGGGTGCAAACAGTTCTATTCTCATCCGAAACCCGGTAATTTTTTCACCCACTATCCATGTTGGGATATTATATCTATCATTTTGTCTAGTTAACCCAACTAAAAATCAGTTAAACAATCTCATCTTATGTGATTCAATAAAATTAGAATAACTGTATTAATAGTTGAACCCACTTGTTCAAATATTTTATACACAAAATTCTGATCAGTAATTATATATTTCTTCCATTATTTTTTATTAATTTTAATTTTTGCCCACTTTTCAGATTCTTTTTGTTTTTTTTTGCAATTGTTTCTACACCATCTCTCATAAGAAAATGATGATAGCTAATTTTGCAATAGTGACTAAATTATATTTTTTGGAATGCAAAATTGCAATTCGAATTATATTTTGTTTTTGTTCTTCTGGGAATGTTTTTCCACGATTACAGAATGGTGATGTGCTACTTGACAGTGGATAAATCTAAAAGAAGACTTGCCTTTCCCGTTTCCATGCTGGTACAATGACCTAGGATTATGCAGTGGCATGGTTAAATTGTGGGATTTCGGGGTTGCAAATCAGGGGGGATTCAAAATCATGATTGAGGTTTTTTTTTTTTCTTTTGAAAGAAAATCATGATTGAGATTTTGATCATGCAATACATGGGATAATTTGTTTCATTATGATTGGATGTGTGTTGGAGGAGACATCCAGTCATGTTTTCAATTGGGTCCGTGTGTATTATGAAGTATAGATTGGGTGTGTGAGATTAATATGCATGTTATGCATTATTATTTTTGCACTTATTGTCAGGTGGTGAAGTATTTACAGGCTAGAGAAATATGTAATTATTAAAAAATAATAGGAATAATATATAATTAGTAAAAGATTTATGTATGAAAAAACTTAAAAAAAGGGGCCCAACTCATAATACAATGGTTTTAATTTTATTGGATCACTTAGGATGTTATTATTTAATCTATTTCTACATGGGTTAACTAGATCACCCCAATATTTATATATAAGTTTATAGTTTGTAGACCATGTTTTAATTTTTTTGGATATTGTTTTGTACCATATATAGTTTTTCCCTTTTTCTTTTAGTTAAAAAGATTGGTTTATTTAAATTTCAAAAGAAAAAAAAATGATTTTTGTGATTGAATAATTTTTGCATATAAAAAATTATTTTATTTATTGTAATTATAAAAATACTTTTATTAAAAATATATAATTACAGTTTTTTTAGTAAGAATCAATAATTATATATTTTAGTATATATCTAATTTGAGTCTTTTAAAGAATATTTTTAATGTTATTAAATTAAATAGGGTAATTAAATTATATATTTTAATATACGAGGAGGAAGCAATGTAATGCTCGCATCTTTTGGGGGAAATGTGTAATTTATTGTGTATTTTACATAAGAGAGAATTAAAGACACTGTAATACTCATTTATTTGATGAGAGATAATGTATTTTAACATAAGAGAAGAGAAAACCATATAATTTGGTAAATAAGGAGAGAAACAGTATAATTCTCATATATCTAATGAGAAAAAAAAATGTAATTTACTCTCAATGAGTTCTATCCCACTAATGATGATAATGTATCTAATATCCTTGACTCAAGGAGTGTTTTGCAAAAGCATAAGAGATACCTCATTATTTTTTAGATTAGGCATATTTTCCATCGGGTTGATCATTTAATTAACCACTAGCCCATAAAATATAGATTGAGTTTATTTTAGTACAATTTCATCCCGCTAGTTATATTTGGATACCAAATCGTCACTTTTTTGAATCTGGTGAGGGTATAAGTTGTATGCAACAACTTTTACTTACAACAATTTATACATGCACTGATTGTTTATGAAAATAAAAAAATGTTTCTGATTTGTAGGTTCATGTCTTCACCAAAGAATTGATCAATGAAGGCATGCGAATGCTGAAGCATTTGCCCGTTCATGTTGTGGACAATATCATTACCTCTTTGGCAAACATGGAATATGGTGATCTATCTAAGTACGGAATTTATCAGCCCAAAAAAGGACCCTTTCATCTTAAGTTTATAACTGGAAGGGCTCCAGTTATCGATGTTGGAACCATTGAAAAGATTAAGGAGGGAGCCATTAAGGTACTTACAGCCATGTTATACATATGCCTGTTATTTTAAGAAAATAAAATTATATTAATTTTTTAAAATATTTTTTCATAGTCTTAATTTTACAAATATTATTTCGAGAATTAATTGACAACGAAAAGTTTTCAATACTAAACATCACTTTAATATGGGTATTTCTGGATTTTTCTTCATATTAATTGGTGCTCCCAACAGGTAATTCCTTCTCATATAGTGAGAATTGAAAACAAGAAGGTCATCTTTGAAAACGATGTTGAAAAGGAGTTTGATGTAATCGTGTTTGCGACCGGCTACAGAAGCGTAGCTAATAAGTGGCTTAAGGTATATATGAATAGATCGAACTTGTAGGACTTTTATTTAAATTGTATTTATTAATACGTTTTTGTGTATTTTATTTTCTTTTTTCACATCACTCAAATTAACTTTAAAGTCTGGTTGAATGTAAGTTTTTTAAGAAGTATTTAAAAAAAATAAAATAAATTTTTCCATAAACTAAAATAAATTTTCTATTAATTAATTTATAAATGTCATCTTATATTTTAGAGAAGTTATATTAGTAAATTTTTAAAAATTAATTAATAAAAAACTTATTTTTATTTATAAAAAAATTCATCTTATTTTTTTCTTCATATTTTTCTTCTTTTAAAAATAATTCTAAATTAAAGAAACTTATCCAATCATATCCTTAATTTTCTACTCTTTGTATATGTTGCCAATACAAAACAAAGAATACATGTCCATTTCATCAAACAAAAAGATAAGTACAATTTGAATTCACTAAAATGATTGATGTCTATTGCAGGATTACAAATATATTCTAAATGACGAGGGGATGCCGAACAATGATTTTCCAAACCATTGGAAGGGTGATCGTGGATTATATTGTGCAGGATTATCAAACAGAGGTTTATCTGGAGTCAAAATGGATGTTGAGGCTATTGCTGAGGACATAAACCAAACTCTTAAGTTACATTAAGAATTATCTTTTATACGAGCATGTGTCGTTCAATTTCAATATATGGGATTATAGTTCAGCAGAGAAATTTAGTTTTAGACAAAATTTAGATGCAGTTCTTTAGTGAATTTCAAGCTTATCTTTAATCGAAATTGGAGTTTATCTCGATAATTTAATTAAGTGGCAAAAATTTACGTTAAAGATTAAATAGATTATCGAGATAATATTCTAATTCTCATTGGAAAAAAATATATATGAAAAAATACTAATGCAACTGCATGAAATATATCCCATAGAGTGGAGTTGAATAAGTGTACTGTGATTAATTTCCTCTCTTTGTACGATAAGTTATTGGATGCTGAGAAGATCTTGATTTCATTGAAGTTCCAAATATCCTTGAATTCCTCTCTTCCATTCACTTCATAGCTAGAAAAGCAATTTATTCTTATCAAACTAGGTGGTTAATTAACAGTTTATGTGTGTTAGTTTTATAACAATCCGTATAGAAAACAATTTATTCTTATAAGAATTCTTCTTTTTTAAAACTTATTCAAAGTGAATTTTACTCTCACGATATTGCCATTGAATAGAAATAGAAGTGAACACAAATTTAAACACAACCTATAACTTTTTGTGTGTTTAGAAAACCATTCAAATTGTTGAACGAGAGTTTTCCATTTTCCGATGTAGAAATGGAGAAGCAACTAGTAAGCTAGGGAAACCTTGCTTTGAGTTAAACGTCCTTATGTTTTATATGTAACTCTTATGCAAATACAACTTTTTAATGTAAATATCAAATTGAAATCTTAAATTATTTTTAGTGATCTCATAATATTATATAGGATTGAAAATCTTTGAAGATATTTTTTATTTCTATTTTTAGTGATAAATTTTATTTTGAGATCTTAAAAAGAGGAATAAAAAAATTATTTTATTTTTTTAACAATGTATAGAATTTAAGAGTTCTTTTATAAAAATTGAAATCTCTTCACTTCTTTTATTAAAAGATTTAATAAATTTCGGATCTTGAACTCAAGATCTTTCCTCAACATCCTCAACATCTAAAGATCTATTATGTATAATTTAACAATGAAATGATAATGGATAATAAATGCTTCAAAATGACCAATTTTTGTAAATTTCAACCGTGTATAACTTGTCAAAACTTGTTTGAGGTCATGCTTGATTATTGTCAAAAGTATGTTTGACAATAAAATTGTGTCTCGATCTTAATTTTGAAAAAACAGAACTTGAGATATTTTTACAAATTCAATTTACCAAATTTAAGTTTGAACCAAACTTAAATTTAAAAACTTTTATCCAAACATTAATTTAAAAGTTCAAATCAGTTAATGTGAGAATTAAATTTTTAAATATCTAATATAACACGACATAAGAGGCTGCATCTGATCAATAGCCAAAAACCAAGAATAAAATGGAAATTAATCCTTTTTAAATGGGAACATAATCAAATGTCTATGAGAGCACCCGTTGCTCCGCTGCATTCCATCATCAATTCATCACCTTTCCATCTGAAAAATTAATTAAGGACAAAAATAAAAATGAACAACTAGATATAAATATACAACTAATTAAAATTAGAACAATTCTTAAATATAGAAGGACAACATAGTTGAAGATGAAGTGCAGTTCCAGAGCAAATAATGATGCTCAGTCATATTGATAATTTTATACAGCAAGTCCTGTTATAAGGAATGTTCGTACTACTTCGTATACATGTATCCTAGCGCACGGATTAATTTGAATATGAAAAAAATATACTTTAAATATGTAAACAAATGTGCTATAAATAAAAGCTGGGTCTCGCTATAAGAAATTTAAAATATATTTTTTTATATTGAAATTCACACTAAGAATGCATTGGATATATATACCTGTTTTTTTTTTTTGAATGTTATATGCAAAATTTATAAACTAATTTTTTTCATTGCACTATTGTCAAGATTTATGTATAATAATGTGACTTTATTTATACGATATATAAAATATCTTATGAATTACATAATATCCATGGTTTTAATTGTTTATTTCATTATTCCTTCAAAAACAATTGTTCAGTTAATTATTTTTAGTAAAATAAATTTAACTTACTATATTATATGCATAAGCTAAAAATTCACAAGTAAAAAAATGAGTAGATTAAA
>PYAF01000301.1:2685728-2706469 GCA_007407185.1 Glycine tomentella
ATATTATATGCATAAGCTAAAAATTCACAAGTAAAAAAATGAGTAGATTAAATCAACTGTTAACTTATAAAATCATATAAACAAATTTAAAAGTATATTAATATTTAAACTATGTTTTATCAACAAATATAATTGAAAGAAAATATTTTTAAATGCACAGTAAATTTTATAATAATATAGTAATTTATGTAAAATAATATTTAAGATTATAAATTAAAATATGAATTATTACATATATATTTATCGTCCCTTATTATTATATATATTTATTGAATTCTACATATTTAATTAATATATTTAAATTTTATTTTAAAATATGTTTTATAAAATATTTTCAAAAAATAAAAAGAATAAAAACTTTTAATATTCTCTATATATATATATTAAATTCAATAATAGTTAAATTTTATAAAAACATATTTTGAATATATATTTATTAAATATATGACTATTGATGTGAATCATGAATGTATATACAATTAAAATATAATTATATTTATTAAATAAAATTATTTAGTACAAAATTTAATAGATATTAAAACATGTATTTCAAATTTGCAAATAAATTGTCCTTAAAAAAAATTCCAAATATGTTGTTTTATAATTCAACAAATATTTTTTTTAAAAGAACTAATTTAAAAACTTTTAAAGATATTTTTTTTGTCCTGCTAAAATTACCGACACTACTGAAGTACTAGTACTAGTACTAGCATATACAACCGGGTGCAAGCACTGAAAAACGTAACGGCTTAGTTAAACGTAATAACTATATTTATCGACAAATATTAATTATTATTATTAATTTTTATTAGCGAAAACTTCGAACCGACCTACCTTAACTATTATATCTTCGGTTAAACGTAACAATGAACAAACCTGAAACACCTATTACTTTTTTTGTGCTTCTTTCTTTCTCCATTTTCCTCAGCGTCGTGCTCAAGATCAGATCTGAATCAATCTCAGGTTCTCAATTTCATTTCACTCGTAATTCACTTCTCGTGATTTCTGAATCTGACCGCCAAATCCTATTATTACCTTTGCGTAGATCATCTCTACTTTGCTGCTCAGGTGATTTCTTCGTCTTCTTTAGTCGGTATCAAGGTTCATTGTTAATTGTGTTCTGTGTGCTGGTTAGGGATCAGTGTTTTTCTGTGTTTCAGGAGAAAGAACAAGCGAAATTAGCGGAGGAATATCTCCGCCACTAACGACAATTGACAATCGGTGAGTATATGCGTCTCTATTTGTGCTTGTTACCGAGATGAGAATATGCTTGTTGCTAATAATTAAAATATGCTGTGTTGTAGTTCCTTTGGGAATTTGCATATTTTTTTGTTTGTAATTGAATTTAAATATGCGTCTCTATTTGGGAATTTTTGCGTCTAATGTCCTTCAGTTTAATGTCCTTCAATTCTTTGAGAATATGCTTGTTGCTAATAATTAAAATATGCGTCTCTATTTGGGAATTTTTGCATATTTTTTTTTTGTTTGTAATTTTTCCTATTTGATACCTTTTAAGTTACTTTTCTATGAATATGCAAAAAAAGTAAGAAAGAAAAGGCAAGCCAAAGAACAAATCCAAATGAACCTGATTTTGATCCCATTAGTTAGTTTCATATTGAACAAGCAAAATTTCCAAAACCAAACCAAACCAAACCAAAAAGAATTGGTTGTTTTGAATTGTTTGGAAATGTTTTTCCTTAACCTTGTGCCTAGCCCTAGATAACTCCATGACAACCATAAAAATTCACACCAAAGTTTAACATGTCATATTGGCTGGATCACCAACTTAAATTGATGAGCTAATGGCTGAATCAATGTAGCTGATTGGCTGGCCACTGATAAGTTCAAGAATAATGTACACCTAGCAATATTAATTGGGGGCAAAATAATCATTTACTCGTGCATATTACTAGGAAAATTCATCATTGAGGATTAGTGATCCTAGTACACTTTTAAGCATGATATAGTTTTTATTTGTTCTTTTTCCTGAACAGTAATAACCCTGTCAGACTTGATTCATACAGATGTAGGTTTATCACTTTGGGTAAAGAAGATAAAGGTGAGGGAAGAGATGGTAAGCAGAGTCTCGTACAGCTCTAGCAGCCTCTTGACGGGTAGATTTCATGCTAGAAAGCTATCTCCTAGCGTTATCACTTTCTACACCATGTTCATATTTTCTTTCTCCATCTTCGTCTTCTTGTTCTACGTGAGACACATCAGTGTTGATGAAGATCCACCACACCCTCTGCTTTCTCAACAATCTAAACCTCACCAGGTACTCTGCTATTCCCTTGTTTATTCTTTCCATCATTTTCAATTGAATTAAATTGAATCAGATTTAGGGATCTGGAAGGAATTGTGGGTTTCCTGAATCATTGTTGATCTTCTGATCTGGTTCACTTTACTGTGAGAGATCCAAAATCAGATACTGATTTGTGTAAATTGAACTGGCTTTGTTAAATTGTCTTAGCAAATTTCTGCATCCAAGAAATGAGGAAAAAAACCAGAATTTTTCTGTGCAGAGAAGAGAATTTTTGAAGTTGTGGAATTTAACAATTTTGATAATTGATAGGCTGTATGTGTGCTAGTCATTTTTTTTTATACAAGTCTTCCAATATTTTTTTCTCTCAAAAAGCATTGCATGCAGTTACAAAAATGTATGCCAAGTGGTTGTTTGCTTACATATTTATGAGTATCAGTTTTTATTCTTGGAATGGTATCAGCAAGTTTTGTTGGTTCTAGTATATTAACTAGCACTCTGTCAGTTCAGGCTTTGCTTTACTTTTTTTCTCCCTTGTTCACACTCAATAACTGCTCCATATTGTTGCACATTGCTACAGGTGCCAGAGTTACCTGTGCAATATAAGCAACTTTGGGATACTCTGTTCAATCATGGCTTACACCAATGTGTCAAGCCGACTACTAAATATAAAGGTTTCAAATGCTTACACCTATTCTTGTAATAGCTTGTTTTTTGTTGAGTTTTCTTCTTGTACTTGGTTCCACTCCTTTTATTTAAGCTTTTTTTAAGCCAGTTCTATAATTGGTTGTCCGTCAACTGCAGCAGTGTCGTTGTCATTGTCTTGTGCATTTTTGTCTCTCTTCCTTTCTCTTAAACACGTTTCACACTTATACTTCATCAGCTGCCCAAGGATTTGATCGCTATCTAACTGTGAGAAGTAATGGTGGACTAAATCAAATGCGCACTGGTGTAAGTCACTTCTCCCTCTCTTGCACTGTCTTGGAACTCCTATATAATAGCTAAATCAGGGCTCTTATGCTTGTAACTGCATGTATAGTCAAATATTTAATATCCAATTACAGTTTCAAACTTCAGTACATGAGAGTTACTTGTATCTGTCCAGGTTTATGATTTACTTCTTTTGACATCAAAGGCAGTGAATTTAATTTTTTTTCATTATTCTTTTCCTTTTGGTAGTTGTGAACCATTTGATTTTGACTTTTTTTCCCATTCCTGCAATACTTCATCAGTTCATTGTATTTGTTACATATGATGCATTGGATATGGTGAAATGGTGTTCAAGTTTTGTTTTGTCTTGTGTACAAAGATTTCAGTTTGCATTGATGGACCTTCTTTAAGATTGGTAGTCACTTTGTGTGAAGCCAATTGTTGTACTTGAAGTTTTTCATAATTTATTTGCATTGTAAGTAATTATTCCTTTTTTCTTATAGATATCAGACATGGTGGCTGTGGCACATATAATGAATGCAACTTTAGTCATACCTCAATTGGATAAACGCTCATTCTGGAAAGACTCTAGGTATTACTGGGTATACTCTATTTTTAAATATGTATTGTATCCTTTTTCCAACTTTATCTTCTTATTGGGTGTGTGCACAGTGTATTTTCAGATGTATTTGATGAGTTTCATTTCATCGAATCCCTGAAAGGAGATATCAGGATTGTTAGTGAGCTTCCCAAAAACTTGGAAGGTGTCCCTCGGGCCAGGAAACACTTTACTTCCTGGTCTGGAGTCGGTTACTATGAAGAGATGACAAGATTATGGAGTGACTATCAGGTTACTCAAGCTTTTCCTATATGATCTTCAACTTCTTGGGGTTCTCATTTTCTGGAGAAAGCTTCGTTGTAAAACTCTCAAATTGGCTAAGATAGTTTTACTTGCTTAAATCTGAATCTAAAATCAGCAACATGTGAGAATTAGTTGTAACAGGAAAATGGGTAGTAGGTATAATCATCAGGGATTGTTAATCTGAAAGTTTGTAATGCTGTTAACCAGAGAAATAGAAAACGGAGAAGTTACTTCCGAATTCCAATGATCACCATGCAAGATGCAGGTTTATGATTATAGAGAAATGAGTGAATTATGTGCTTTGATAATGTGAATAAATCCCCCTTTTGTATAGGTATGTAGCTGAAATTACAATGAAAAGAAAATGAAAATTTGTTTGATGGAATCTGCTAAGAACATTGTTCCTCACCTTAAACTGCAATGACAATTTCCATTGCCATTGCCCAACACACTTATTTGGACTTGTAAGAGCTTAGAATTAATTCCATTACAATTAAATGGTGTATGATGGCCCCTTGCTAGTGTGCTTTCATCTTTTTCTCCATTTATTCTGTTACAGTCACCCTTATCCTTAATGGCATGTCCATTCCAAAAGATATTTGTTGGCTCACTTTTGAAGCATTTGCATCAATACAACTCAAGGAGATAAGTAACACTTCCCCAACTTTCAATGTCAAGATTTTCTCTCCCTCTTGACAGTTCATCAAGTTGCTTAGGGAATATTGTTAATTCTCCTGAGATTTAGAGGCTTTTGCAAATAACTTCATCTGTTTATGGGCCAAATCTTTGTAACAATTTGCTACTATCATCTTAAGAAGATCTCGCATTTCACATTGCTAAATCTCTCTGAGGGTTCTGAACCTGGCACCTTTTGTCCATCTCTCTAAGATAAACTGCGATGGAACTGCTGTTCTGTTCATATATAAAGAACTATTCTAGGCTGCACAGAAATCCAACATGCTCAAACTTCAAACTACTTTTGTTAACTGTTTCATTTGGAGAATTTAACATGACACTCTATTGGCTATTATCTTCAAATGCATTTGCTTTGTACTCAAACAATAATCCATTTACCACCATATAGTTTAACAAGAACTTCAAATAAATGGAAAATAGAACACCATCACAAAGATTAGCACCAGGATAAAAAATCAAGACAATCTTAATTTTATTAAACCATATCCATAACTGATTCTGGTGCCTTGAAGATAATGACCAACTAAATACCTCTAACTAATTTTCTTAATAATGCTAGTGCTTCAATTTTCATTTTCTTGTGTCTGATTCTGAATAGTTCCGGACTACCTATGAAAGTTGCAGTATGACTGAGCACTGCCACTGAGACACCTTTATGCTTGCAGTGTTATTACAAGAATCAATAGCTATACTTATACCCAAGCAGTTAGTAGAAAATCTTGGTGAGATTTTAGTATTAAAAAAAACATTAGTCAGAGAATGCTGCGCTACATATTTTTTGGGGGAGTTCAGTCATATTTGAATTTTGAAGTAGAATGATCATCCTTTACTATTGGTTGAAAGATGTTTGTTTTAGGCATTGAGGACCACATGCTGACAATTTGTTGATTGCTTACTTGTGGGGTGTGTACAAACTTAATACCTCTTCTCAGTGAAAGGGATTTCTAAATTCTAATTTATGTTCATGCTCTGCAAGTATTTTCATATTTGTCATTGTGTTTTTATGATCATTAAAATCCACTTTTCGGCTTCGGACATTTTTTTCATAGTCAAATTGTATTGAACAAATGATAATTTGATGTTCCAGGTGATACATGTTGCAAAATCAGATTCTCGACTGGCAAACAATGATCTTCCTCTGGACATACAGAGGTTGAGATGCCGTGCGATGTATCATGCACTTCGATTTTCTCTTCCTATAGAGAATTTAGGAAAGGTTTGGCTCTTTTTTGTGGTTCTAAATATCTTGTAAAAATATTATGTGTACATCATATTGCCATTTAGTAACTTATAAAATGATGATGGACTGGAGATTAAAGAGGCAATAACTGATTCAATTTCCATGTGATTTTTTTTCTTCATTTAATGAAGCAATTTAGAGAGAATGAAAAAAAAAGTATGTGAAAGGATAAAAATTGAAATGAAATGGAATTTTTCCTTTCAATTTGTGCCTAAATAACTGAACTTTAAAGGCAAAAGGTTGGGACTTTAAAAGGTGAAAGAGAGATGGATTTAGTCTATTATCGCTTTCATATTTGAAAAAAGAAGTTATTTTCAATTGTGGCAAACAGTGACACATAAGAAAGTTTTGATTTTAGAGGATTTGCTTGATAGGACAGAGGCATGACAAATTAAATATTGTTAGTTTAAGATTTTGTGGGAAATTTTGGTATATGGGGCTGGCTGAGACATAGTTGTCTCATCAGTCATCAGTAGATACTTCTAGTGATATAGTATTAGAAGTAATAGAGTATAAACTTGAATGTTGAAGAGTTGCTAGGTTCAAAACCTTGAGAGTTTCAAGTCCAATATTTTGTACATCATGCTAGAAAGTGATTGATCCAAGGTTTGAGCTGTCCTTTTCACTTTTGATGCATTTAAGATATATGGGGCTTCCTGTTAAATTAGGTTCTGAGCATACATGACGGTTACAAAACAGAGGTTGGTGGATCGGCTGAGATCACACGGAGGAAGATATATTGCTCTCCATCTGAGATATGAGAAAGATATGCTGTCTTTTACTGGTTGTGCATATGGTCTGACAGATGCAGAATCTGAAGAGCTTAGAATTTTGAGGTGAGAGAGAATAGTTAATTATGTGTCTGCTACCATGTGTTTGATATCTATATATAGAAGTACTTAATCAGTCTAGTAATATTCTTTTAAAAAAATGTTTCAATTCTTCTAGGGAGAATACAAATTATTGGAAAGTAAAACAGATAAATTCAACAGAACAGAGAATTGGAGGATTTTGTCCACTAACTCCAAAGGAGGTGGGCATTTTTCTTCATGCTCTTGGGTATCCCCCATCTACACCAATATACATTGCAGCAGGAGAGATCTATGGTGGTAATACTCATCTTTCGGAGCTCTCATCCCGCTTCCCTAATCTAATCTTTAAGGTTTGTAAATCGTTTTCTTTGTCCAATAAGTAGTCCAATACCACATAATCTGTGAGTGAGGTGCAATGACAGTATGATTAATTGATTGGTAAATGGCAACAGGAATCCCTTGCAACTCCTGAAGAGCTGAAAGATTTTGCCAATCATGCCTCCCAAACTGCTGCACTTGATTACATAATCTGTGTAGAGAGTGATGTATTTGTTCCGTCATATTCAGGAAATATGGCAAGAGCAGTTGAGGGGCACCGCAGATTCTTAGGTCACCGCAAGACAATCAACCCAGACAGGTACTGATTTCAATAAATTGTAATTATAATTTTTTCTGTGGACTGTTGATACTTTTCCACCAACGCTAGTTATCTAGTTTTGTTTTTCTTTCTTCTATTTCTTCAATAAAATGATGTGTAATTTTTCTTTCAATGTGTTGTATTTATCACTCATCCCAAAAAAGAATGCCCGAGGATTGTATTTAGCTTTTTCTGAAGATTTTGTTATCTACTTTGTGATAAAAGTTGATAGGGGTTTCCTGTTCCCTTCCCTTTCCAATTATGCTGATTTAATGCTTGATCTAAATATTATTTGTTCATGTAGAGATGAAGTACAGATGAGAACATTGCATTGGACGAGTGAACATAATAGACAAAATGAGATTAGGAATGAATGCATTGGAGAGAAAGTTGGGTAGTATTTATTGTTTAAAAATGATATTAATCTCCTTTGGACATTTGTAAAGAATAACTCTAGAAGCTCAACTAAATACAGTAGATCAGATAGAGGGCATCCCTATTGCTAAAGGAGCGACAGAAAATTTATAAGGAAAATCATTAAGGATTTAGATGTTAATGATGTCTATAGGCATGATTCACAATAAAACATTATGGTATCATTTGATTCATGTAGCTAATCCCGCTTAGTGATAAAAGGCTTGGTCATTGTTCTCTGTTTCTTCCATTGTCATTTTCATGTATCATGCTGGTGCACCATGCTTATGCAGAATGTTTGTTATGCCATGAAATTTTGAATGATCTAATGTCTCATTCTGGATTTCACTTGCTTCTGTACAGAAATACTTGAATTTCTGATAATTTGCAAACTGGATGACCAAGAGAAAATACCTTTTTACGCTTTTGATTCCTCATTTTTATCTCTCTTTTTTTTTAAAAAATTCTTATTCATTTGATCTTCAGGAAAGGACTTGTTGGAATTTTTGATATGCTGGAAACTGGAGAGCTAGAAGAAGGAAGGGAACTATCAAATATGGTGCAGCGAATGCACAAGAACAGGTTACTTTCTTGCATAACGTTAACTCATGTTTATGCAAGTAGACCATTCATTAGATTCCTCTCCCTTTTTCCTTTTAATATGTAATTCTTCTCTCCATTTAATATACAATTACTTGTTCTTTCCCTTTGTGCCATAGTTGACTTTATTTCCCCAGTTATCAAAATCCAAGAAGTTACATGTTTTTCATGATTATACGTAGGCAAGGAGCTCCAAGGAAAAGGCACGGTTCTCTACCGGGAATTAAAGGCCGAGCACGATTTAGGACTGAAGAGCCCTTTTATGAAAATCCATATCCTGAGTGTATATGTGGTTCTAAAAGCAAACTAGATATAACATGACGACAAACCAAACTGCAGTTCCAATCTAGAATTTTATTGAAGGACCGGTTAATCTGTAAATTTGGTTTTGATAAACTTAATTCTAATTGGCCATTTCTGGTGTACTTGGTTTGTCTGTGCGCAAGAGCTATACCCTTGATCACAAACACATGATGTTGGCTGCTTAGCTAATAGCATTTCTTTCTTCATAGAACTCAAAAAACGAATTACTTTATTGTTAGATTGTGCTTGATTTGTACATTATATTTTAATTCGTTGATAGAATATATATTATTTTTTCTGCTTACATTATGAACTCTAGTATATAGGTAAGCCCAAGGATAGAAGATAAGGCGAAGGGGAGAGCATTTTTTTATATATTTGAAACAATACCAAATTAGCGACTCAATTTTTTTTTATAGAATAGTTTATTAAAAATAAAATATTATCCTTTTCCCTTTTTCTTTTTAACTTTGTTCCCAAACACCTTAAACAAAAAAAAAAAAAACAGATTTGCCTTTTTGTTAAGAATTTATAATAAAATATTAATTTTTTATTTGTAGAAATTGAACTTAAATATAAAATTTTTTTATAACATTTTATGTATATTGTTCCATCAATTGAGTTTTACGTTTCAGTAAATTGATTTATTCTAAGAAAGAATGTAATCATTTCATAATACAATAGGAATTAAATGATAAATATATTATTTAAAAATTAAATTAATAAAAATATAAATAAATAAACAGACAAAATAGAAAAAAATTCAAGTTTGTTACGTGTGTTTTCCATTTACATTTTTTCTAGGGTGAAAAAACCACTAATTTTAGGGTAAGCAACTGGTGTCACAACAACTGACCAAATCTTTGAGTTATAAGATATTGTTTATGAAGTGTATCATTTGGTAGACAATGTATGTTTGATATACAAAAGTAACAAAACATATTAATAGATGTATAGTTGGGTGTCTCATTTATTTAACTACTATTAGTTCGCTATTTTATTGTATTTGCATTTTATTTGATTATGTTAAGAAATGAATATTTATAATTAAATTTAAAATATTTATCTTATATTTTAAATTTACTTAATTAGTTGACAGTTACAGAATGTGACTGAGATTAGTTTCTCATATAATAGATTGAGAGATCATTCATGATATTTGATTCATAACTAAAAATAATATAGTTTTATTACTTTTATAGTAAGAAAATATATCATGTCATTTATACTTATTTATATAAGGAACAATGAAAAAATGAAAGTAAAGAAAAAAATTGAAATAAAAATCAAAAATAAAATTTGATGAAAAAGTTGGAAACTTTTCTTTTTAAATTTAACTATTTTTTTAATTTTATTTTCTTTTTTCCTTCTAGCCTACTTTTTTTTTTTTTTTTTACAAAAACCAAAAAGCTATAATTCTCTCTTCCCTAAACCCCCAACATGGATTTCAAAATGCAGAAAGCTGATAATGATAACCACATTGCTATTGCGACAGCGGTTAGCCCCTTGTAGACCCCTAATATTATATCTGATGATGTAAAAGATAGTGATGTACACCAAAAGTGATGTGCCTAAATTATTACTCTGATATTGATTGAGTTATACATCTTACTTTGTTAGAATTGTCTTGTCTACATGCTTGATTCGCGGCTATGCCTTGTGTAATTGTCTGCAAGGGTCTTCGGCCACTGCAGCCCTGCACTGAGTTGAAGACAGTGTTTCACTGAAACTATTGCACCCGCTCCTCTACAGCATTGTTTTTACTCCATACAGGCGAGTTAGTGCCTTTCTTCTGAATCCTAGATGTACTCACTGTTTGTAGTCTAGACTGATAATAATAACTACTTAATAACTATTATTATTATTATTACTAGTGGAAAAAAGACATTCCGTACTTATATTTGAAAGTTATCTATATATTTAGTTGGATGTAATTTATTTTGAAAGATGTAATTATTGTTAGAAATTAATATAAAATGTTGTTGTGGTTTATAATAGTTAAGAGTAAAAATACACAGAAGAAAAATAACACCAAATGAGATAATTTCCTTTATAATAGTTATAGATTATTATTATTATTATTATTATTATTATTATTATTATTATTATTATTATTTAAGATGACATTTAGTTTATTTTTATTATTATCATTATAACAAATATTTACGATAATTTAATAAAATCACGATAATAAAAAAGTTACTATAATTATAAGACAATGTATTAATGTTAATTAAATTTAAATTAGAATCAAAATTTGTTATTAGTTTGAATAGAAAATAAAAAATATATTAGTATTATTAATTAAATTATAATATATAATTATATTATTAATTAAAATATTTTAATAATTGATGATTATATAAATATAATTTAATGAGAATGAAAATGGTGATATATATCACGTGATAAAACCTTTTTTATATAATATATAGTAAATAGATTTATGATTGTGTAAAATACCATTTTACTATAAATTCATTTTAGTTATTTTGTTTGTAATCAGTTATTGCATCAGCAACTGATTAAGTATTACAACTTACTTACAAGTGGTTAAAAATCAATTTCATAATTAGTTAATGACACATTTACAAGACGTAGAGCTGCCTGTCAATGTCTTAGTTGGTTTAAAAAGGATGTTTATATCGTGATATATATCTGAGGCGTTTTTAAGTGTTGCTTTTTAATGTTTCATCCTGTTTATTTCACACTTTTCTTCTTAAAAGAATTTTTTTTGTGTCAAATCGAATATTAAGAAAATGAACTTTTAAAAAAATAAAGCAAATTAAAAAAAGAAAACTTTTAAAAAAAGTTAGTTTTGGCAGTTTTTGACTTTAACTTTTCTTTTTCTTATTCTAATATTAAAAAAAATGCTAGTTAAAGATATTTTAATTTATTTTAAACTTAAAAAAGTTATAAAATTATAAAACAACTTTAAATTTAAATCAACACTGTGAACTAGAAGTCCGTCCACTTGGTACAAAATATTGAACTTAATGTAAAGTAACTGGTTGCTAATGTCAGTGATGATTTATCATATAAATAATTGTTGAAATTAATTATAATCACACAATTACATCTATGAGCTGTTCACGCACTTCTTTTCTGACATTGTCTTCTGAGAAGTGCTGAAATTAGTGTATTTTTTTTTAACTGACGTACCATGGTCCCAAAAGTGCGAAATTGTCATCTTGTCATTATTTTCTGTCACCATTTCATGTGTAGTTTTTTGGTTTTCTATCTTTCTCATACTAAAAGTCAACTATGACTTATAAGTAACAAGATTAGGCCTTACAAGATGCATCTAATGTTGTGTTATGTTATTCTGTTAGGCCCCATGACAACCTGGTTGACTTGTTCAATTTCGATCAAAATGAGGCCTGTAGAATTGAAATTTTGGAACATGTACGCTATCTGCAATTTGGTTTATTATTATAAAATGTAACGTAACATGTCATATATATAAAGTTCAACCACCAGAAACCAGACACTAGGAATTAGAAAGACCAAAGGCACCGCAGCTTGTAAGCTTGTGTTGTTAGTCAAGTCAAGGGAACCAAAACCAGTGGATTGCATGGTTTTTGCTACTCGTACAAGTTCCATAATTTTAAACCTTGGATATGACAAGACAATTCTTCTTCATTGGTGCACTATATATATTCCACAGAAACCAACCTATTTCGGCACAGCAAAAAGAGAAAAGTACTTGTGTATTTGTGAGTGATTACTAATCAAAAAGTCAATCAAGGAGTTTAAAAGCAAAGTATAAATGGCTTCAACCACTGCTGGAAGGGTCATACGCTGTAAAGGTATTTTATTTATGCTACAATTTACTTGTTGCGACGGTTTTATTTTATTTATTGTTGCTCTTTTTCTTTTTACTGCACAAATGGTCCAACTAAGGTATCACATCCATTGCCTTTCCTTGTTTCATGCCTATACCTTTTATGAGTTAGAGTGTACTTTAGAATGAAGTCTAGAATTATAATTATTGATTAGAATTATTAGATAATCAATATTTGAAATTTTAACTAGTTTATAATTTGTTATTTAAATGCATGTATTTTACACAATATCAATTTTTCAATTAATCATTATACCTCTGCACTTTACCCTCTACAGTTAGAAAAGCCAGATTCATGTATACTAGTTTAACGTGGCCATATTCATCCGTTGCCATTAGTGAAGTTAAGAGGCATTTGTCTACAGGGAAACACAACACAGATCACAAAACATCCTGAAAGTATAAGTTGTGATTTTCTTTTTACACTTTTTTCTTTTCTTCGAATTATGAGTCTTCTCTATTTTCTAAGACGGTTTTTGAAACCGTCTTAGAAAATAGATTTTCTAAGACGTTTCTTTAAAAAATCGTCTTTGAAAATCCATTTTCTAAGACGATTTTTCAAAAAATCGATTTAGTAGGACCTCTGTGTTTTCTTTACAAGCTTGCCTAGTTGCTACTGTTGTGCCATGCAAATATCAACTTTCTTCAATTGCATGCATTGGTCTCATCTGCTTCTTCATAATTCACATAATGTTATCTTTATGTAACTTTTAATGTTGAAGACTAAATAGTCTTCTTTAGTCCCTTATAGCAAGATAGTAGTGCTATCACATTAGAAGTTACTTAAAGGGTTATCTCATCACTATAATTCATGTAACTTATAATTGATCATACATTTTACTCAATGTTACCGCATTTGCAGCTGCGGTGGCATGGGAAGCTGGAGAGCCATTGGAGATAGAGGAAGTAGAGGTAGCTCAGCTCCACCACAGGCAAATGAGGTTCGTATCAAGATCTTGTTCACCTCACTCTGCCACACTGATGTCTACTTCTGGGAAGCCAAGGTAATCAATGCTTCTAATTTCTCAATATTACTATTTCTCTAAACTATAATTAAAACATATGCTGAAATTGTTAAATTGAATATTTTACAGGGACAGACACCTTTATTTCCACGGATATTTGGTCACGAAGCAGGAGGGTATGCACAATTTAACGCATTATTTCATCAAGAGAAGTTCCTATCGAAGTTCACTATGAATCTTTAGGTACCTATCATGAAATTTATGAGAAACAACAGATCTTAATCTGAATGTTGATTGTATATACATACATACATACATACATACATATATATATATATATATATATCTTATGTTTTCAATTCAACCTTTGTTTTTTTTCTCTTTGCTTTCAGAATTGTGGAAAGTGTTGGTGAGGGTGTGACGGATCTCAAGCCCGGTGATCATGTGCTTAGTCTTCACTGGGGAGTGCAAGGAGTGTGATCATTGCAAATCAGAAGAAAGTAACATGTGTGACCTCCTAAGGATTAACACCGACCGTGGAGTGATGCTGAATGATTGCAAGGCAAGGTTTTCAATCAATGGACGACCAGTATACCACTTTGTGGGAACCTCCACTTTCAGTGAGTACACTGTAGTCCATGTTGGTTGTGTTGCCAAGATCAACCCTGCTGCCCCACTTGACAAAGTTTGTGTTCTGAGCTGTGGAATCTCAACAGGTTAGAATAATTACATTTTTCTCTTTTAATCAATTGAAGAATTTCTCTTTCAATTAACAATGTCATTGGTTTTAACTTTAATATTGAAGGTCTTGGTGCTACATTGAATGTTGCAAAACCAAACAAAGGTTTATCAGTGGCTGTATTTGGATTGGGAGCCGTGGGGCTTGCTGTGAGTTGTCTCTTCCTAAATAATATGAAATTTTTGGTGCATACTAAGTTATTAACTGTTTTTGCTTTTACATTTTCTGTAGGCTGCCGAGGGAGCTAGACTTGCTGGTGCTTCCAGGATAATTGGGGTTGACTTGAATTCTAAGAGATTTACTGAAGGTGAGGGAAACAGTTAAAAAACCTTGCACTAGTGCACACATACACACATATATATGCGCTTGGAAGAGTTTATTTGAACTTATATGGAAGTTGCTTATAATCTTTCTAAAAGCTATTTTTAGCTTTTTCTGGTAAATAACTTCTTTGAAACTTTAGTTTTTAACTAAACCAAATGGTATCATGTGATCCATGTAGCTGAGTTCACCTAGTGGAATAAGGTTTTGTTGTTGTCTAGTAAGCTTGATAGACTCACATTTAATAAGAATTTATAAACTAAATGCTTAATTAAGCTATCTATCCAAACACATTCATAAGCATCGTAATCATCTTGCCATTAAAGATATTAAATAACTCTGCATTAATTCTTTTTCTGAATGTCTTTATTCTTGTCTACAGCTAAGAAGTTTGGAGTTACTGAGTTTGTGAATCCAAAAGATTATGACAAGCCAGTTCAAGAGGTTTGTCACCAACTATTGACTGACTATTCATGAAATAATACATAGCTTTTACAGTAACTTGAATCTCTTCAATTCATTTCAGGTGATTGCTGAAATGACTGGTGGGGGAGTTGACCGAAGTGTTGAGTGTACTGGAAGTATCAATGCTATGATCTCTGCATTCGAATGTGTGCATGATGTAAAGTTCCTCAAGCTTCTTCTCTAGTCATTTGACTTTTCATGATTTTAACTGCAGTGCATCAATGCATGTCTTCAAATGCAAAGTCCTAAATTCCCATTCTGACTTCCTCTATAAAACTTTGTAGGGATGGGGTGTTGCTGTACTTGTTGGTGTGCCAAATAAAGATGATGCTTTCAAAACTCATCCAATTAATGTCTTGAACGAAAAGAGTCTCAAGGGTACTTTCTTTGGCAACTATAAACCACGTTCTGACCTTCCATCAGTGGTGGAGATGTATATGAACAAGGTTAGTTGGTTACAAGTTACATCATTAATGAGAAGAATACTATTTGAATTTGGAACTAGTGACTCGCATTTTATATGCATCCACACATTAGTTGAGATTCGAGATTGTAAGGGGCATGAAATTTGGTTTATCTGTGATAGAAAACCATCTTAATCATGACAGCATGTTACATGTCACATTCTCACCTGATCAATCTCACAATCTCACATACCTTGTCATCGTGGTTAATGATTATAGATAAGAGTGTTTCTTTAGTCAAAACGTGTTGGAAAAATTGTATATTGATACTAATTTCCATGTGAAAAGTAGCTTTTGTTGACTAAATGGCACTTTTGGTGGATTTAGACACTAATGAGAATCGTCTATCTATCTTTTCTCATTGCTCATCGGAGGGAAACTTCTTTTTCTTTTCTTTTTTCTACTAAGGTCCTTTTTCGATGTTAAATTCTCTAGAAGTACTTCTAGAAGAAGAAAATAAGAAGAAAAAAAAATGAAACGAACTTCTGCATAAGCTAAAATGAGTTTTCCATTAGTTCATTTGTAAATGTTATCTCATCTTTTAAAGAAATTGTATTGGTGAGCTTTTAAAAATTAGCTAATGGAGAGCTTATTTTTGTTTATGAAAAAATTCATCTCATTTTTTTTTTCTTTTAGAAGTACTTCTAAAAAAACTTACCCAAACATGCCTTTAATACTTCATGTCAACCTTTTTCCAGTGCTCCTCACTAGGAAACTTACTCTTTTTCTTCTTTATTATTTCAAACGTGACAGGAACTTGAACTGGAGAAATTTATCACCCATGAAGTACCTTTCGAAGAAATCAACAAAGCTTTTGAATACATGCTTAAAGGGGAGAGCCTGCGTTGCATAATCCGCATGACTGAATAGAATTTATTTAAACAACTACTTTGAGTATTGGAAATAAAATAAACTAAAATAAAATATACTTGAGCATGTATATAGCTGTGGTCACTGTAACAAAACATTCGTAAGTTTTGCTTTAAATTTCATAGGGAAGTTATTGTATCTCTTGTAAATCTCATGCGTTTGTACCAAATAAAACAAGCTTCTCATGTATGCTGTATTTTTATACAAGTATGTGTATATAATACTCCTATTGTAACAAAACATTCATATAGTACTTCATTGTTGAGTGGATTGAAGTTGAAAATATTTATGTTGGAAAAGTCTATTAAAAAACTCTTGAATCTTATTGTTACCTATTATGAGTTTATTACTACCTTAATTTTTATGCTAATAATAAAAGTTTAATTACTTTTTACCTCTGTAAAAATGACCCAATAATTGGAAGCTAAAGCTTCTTCCAGTGGCCAATGCACTGTGACTGTCCAAATGTTTTGGCGTTTTCCAATTGCCAAAGCAAGAACATTTCACTGTTTCATACCATGCTTATATGGGATTGAGAGTCTAAAAATTCCTGTTGGTTTATGACCCGTGAGTCTAGGCTATAAAATGTTTGCTACCAGACAACGAAAACATTGAGTAGCAGCACACTTTCCACCTTCCAAATAAAGCATTGAATCTCTCAAGAGTAGTAAATACAAGAAGAAAAAACCAACTCTTTTTGACAACTTAAGGCTATCCCCTCAAAAAATCATAGTCACAGCCAAAAACAATGTCCTATTAGGAGAGATTCTTTCATATGAACAGGGTTTATCACGTGACACTTGATCAAACCGTGTACACCTGTTATATGCTACATACAGCTACTACTTTTACATAAAATATTGTGATAATTAATTTCTCGTCCCCTTGACCCTTACAAACCTAAAGAATAAAGTAAAGAATACATGTAATCATGAAAACACAAGACAAAGCAGATCTAAATAAGATCTTAAGAAGAAAGGAATCATGCATATAACACTGCTTCTTGACTTTATTTCCCCACTTTTTCTATATACTTTGAATTGTCTCCTCCCTTTTCACCACTCTCCCCCCTCAAAAAATCTCAAGATACCAATTAACACCCTCCTATACTAATCTATAATGGCTTCTTCTAAGATCATCTTCCTATTTCTCCTCTTTCTAGCACACCTTCATCAACATGCATTTGTGAAAGGAGATTCCAGTTTGATAAAGAGAACTTGCAAGAACACCAAGTACTACAATCTATGCTTCTCTTCCCTCAAATCTGATCCTAGCAGTCCAAAAGCAGATCCTAAGGGCCTAGCTGTGATCATGATTGGGATTGGAATGACCAATGCCACTTCCACTTCTTCCTACTTGTCTTCAAAGTTGCTTAGCCCCTCCAACAACACAACCTTGACAAGGGTCCTAAAGGAGTGTGCAGATAAGTACTCATATGCTGGTGATGCCCTCCAAGATTCGGTGCAGGATTTGGCTAATGAGGCTTATGACTATGCTTACATGCACATCACTGCCGCCAAAGATTACCCAAATGCTTGCCACAACGCTTTCAAACGGTACCCCGGTTTGGCTTATCCTCGTGATCTTGCTAGTAGAGAAGATGGTTTGAAGCATATATGTGATGTGGCAATGGGGATTATAGATAATCTTGATTGGTAGGTGCATGCATTTGAGTATATAGCTTCCAGTTTGTTATGCAAACCATGTTATATCTCTGGTGTTATGTTTGGTTACTATGTATTGTTAAGTTCTTGGTATAATATATTAATTGGACCAAAATTTGAGTAATTGTAATAAAAAAATGCAATATTCACACTTTTTTTTACTGCTATATTCACAGTTGTATACTCATTTTACAAATTTTAACATTCTTTTAGTATAAAAACCAGAGCAATACACAGAAATTCTAATTCAGTTGGGTAACTTACTTGAATTATTATAGATATATCTGTTGTCGATTCCTATTTCTATGAATAAAAAAAGCAATGCAATACACATACATACACACAAAAAAAAAAAAATCAAACATGTTTTAATATATTGTATTTTTCATGCACAAATGATCAGAGTATCATATATATTTCATTTTTTTAGAGAATATATATGTAAAAACACAATAACATTATCCATATAATCTAACAAACGCAACTTTGAATATCATCAAACAATAAACAATCATATACGTTAATATTTTTTTTAAAAAAAGTGTTACATGCTTTTATAACATAATAGTATATATAGCAAGAGTGCTGAGTAAAAATTGGTATTGAAAACGTCCAACTCAAAGACACGTTTTTATTATTATTATTATTATCAAATATTAAAAAAAGAAATAATCAAAATTATGAATTTGTTATTTTCTTCAAATTTTTAGGATACTATTTAAATTTAAAAAATATTATGAATTTGTTTAGTATATTTTAGGATGTGTTTCCTCTTTTTAAAATTATGATAGGTCTATAAATAGAGATTTTGATATGAGAAAAATCACCAACCCAAAGAGAGAATCAACACCTTAGATGAGAGGGATCATACCCTAAAGAGTAAATCATGTAAAGAAAGGATTTACAAGTTTTTCATAAAACTTGTGATGAAGATGTCCAAGGGTTTACAAGTTTGTTCATAAAAACTTGTAATGGTCATAAATAAAATATTGATGAAGCTCTTATACCACTTATGAGGGTTTTTTTGTGAGTAGAAATATATTTATAAAAGAATGTGATATATTATATAAAGAAGCTTCTTTCAATGCTCATCCAGCTTTGATAGAAAGTATATGTTCTCTCCAAGTGTCTAATTCTCTATAATGGTCAGTGAGTAAACTTTGATATTTTGATTAAATTGAAGAAAGTGTTCTTTATTTGTTAATCCTTATCAATAAATCAAATTTTTGTGTATATTTGTTGGTTGTATATCATATGATTACAACAAACAAATCCACAAAAGATTAACTTATTGATAAATGATTGAAAAAAATACTTTCTTCAATCTAATCAAAATATTAAAGTTCACTCACTGACCGTGACAGAGAATTGGACACTTGGAAAGAACATAGCTTTTCTATCAAAGCTGGATGAGCATGGAGAAGAAACTAATCTATATAATATATTTCATTATTTTACAAATATATCTCTACACGTACAAAAACCACACAAAAAAACCATCAAATCTATTATAATATATACAAAGATTAATTAATTATACAAAATAAATTTAGGTACTTATATGATAAGCTTTCCTCAATTGAAATTTTTACTAAAAAGGAAAAATAAAAAAATTGAAAACTGATCACATGCAATAATTAATATAATCAAATTTAGACTATCAAATATGTAAATTAATTACCAAGCTAGGAATAATTCCAACTTAACATGTGATTTCTAATTCAAGCCTTAACATGCAGTTGTATCAAATTTGAAAGGGTTTTTATTGTTCATAATAATCCTAGCTATTTGATTTAAATATGATTGTTTATTGTAAAGAATACTTGTAATTTATACCAACAATATATAAACAAATTTAGTAATGATACATCGAAACACTAATGTGAAATATCATTGTGAATTGTTTGATCTCTTTTCACATAAAATGTAACACTATATATCAAGTGAAATTAAATGAAGTTTAATAATAATACTTAATGATAAATAAACTTTAGCTTAAATCACCTAAAAGCATAAGACTTATTCTTTAACTTTTAATCACAATACATTTCTTATATTGTTCCACTCATTTTTATTTTTTTTAGTTTTTCAAATCCAACAACAATAAGGACTTTCCTCTAATAAAGGATAAAATAGATAACGTTACAAAAAAATTTACCCCTTTCCTTACCTTATTTTAAAGGAATGATCGATAAACCTATTTTTAAACTTTGTAGTATATACTACAATCTCATGTGAGTCATGCACAATAATTGATCAAGAAAAAATGCCCCAAATATTCTCATTACATATATATATATATATATATATATATATTTACATCTAAACCCCTTCAAATAGTGCTAAGATTTAAAAAAAATGATTAATGTTCCTACACAAATTGATACTTTTGGGTTATGTTTGAAAAAAATACCTAAAAAGATAATTGAAAGTTGAAAACTTAATTGGTAGGTGAAAGCTGGAAGTAGCTAAAAAAAAAATAGTTTATAAATTATAAATGTTCAGTCAAATTAATTATTGAAGTAATTGAAAAATGTAAAATGATAAAAAATCAATAAAACCATGATTTATTAAAAAAGGGTAATAAAAAATTTGATAAATATATTAAAAATAAAAGAGAGGAAAATTAACAAGTTAGAAATTAGAATTTAAAAA
>PYAF01000301.1:2715825-2742582 GCA_007407185.1 Glycine tomentella
TCTTTATAATAAATATATATTTTTTAATTTCTTAACTAATGTGTTATGAACACCTCTTAACAAGATCCTTTAATTAATACTACCTTCTTTTCGTATCTTTTGATGTTTAATATTATTTTTCTTTCGTGAGTTTTTTAAGTTTAAGGTTATTTCACATAAATTAAGAAATATTTAATGAAATTAAAATTATTATATTTAAACAAAAATGACCTTATTTACTATTTTGATCTTTGATACTAGTACTTGTATAACTAATAATAGATATTAAATAAGGATATATTTTAGAAAAATAAATTAATTAGATTTAAAAATTCTAAAACATCAAATATTTTGAAAAAAAATAGAAAGTTAAAATATTAAAAAATATGAGAAAGAGGTAGCATATACTAGTATCTTTTAGTCAAGAGACTTAGAACAACTGTATCCTTGACTTCTGTTTGTTTATTTATTTTTCAAAACGAAAGGTGAGTGAAGATTGATTAAAAGGATACTTGAAAATTTGATCGAGCATGAAAAGGTTTGTGAAAGTACCTGGGAATTCATTAGAATTAAGAATATCCTTGTATCTTTCAATTGTCTCAGTGAGATTCTTGACAGTGTAATAAGGACCGGACTAACTTAGGTTGTAGGGTAAAATATTTGTATAAATATTGTCTGTTAATTCTCATACGTTATATCTTTATATCTGTTTTCTGACTAAAGAGAAATTAAAATTGTGAAGTATTTTTTTCTATAAGAGTGAGTTAGAACCGGGAGCCGCAAAATATTCAAATTGATTTCTAATTAAAGATATAAAGATAAAAACAGTCGTCCTGGTTCTAACTTCTAAGACTAACGTACCTTTCTTATAAATCTGTTGAAGTTTTTTTAATAATATCTTTTGATATATCAAATTGTTTTTAAAAAAACAAAAATACGTACTATTTAATACCCCTCTCGTATTTTGTAGTTGTCTTTTTCAATAGTAACCTTTGTCATTATTTAATATTCTTCCTCCGTTTCTTTTAGTCTATATTATTTAGCAATATAATAAATAATAAATAGATTAAAAAATGAATAATCTTTTCTTTTTATTATTAAAATTAATTATAAGTTCTGGTATGTTATTTATCTCTTATATTTATTACTTTGAGATTTTATATATTAATCATATTTAACTCGGAAAAAAATCAAATAAATACAAATTAAATAAAAAATTACCAATTTAGGACAGTTTTGAAATTATTTACCAATCTGGGACTGTTGGTCACGCTCAGAACTGGGCATGACTGGTCACGCCCAGAACCAGGCGCGACTAAGGGGTAGTCACGCCTGGTTCTGGGCTCGCGCCTGGTTCTGGGTGTGACCAGTCATGCCCAGTTTTGGGCGTGACCTACTTCTGTCACGTGTCATGCACAGATGGACCGATGCGTATATAAACTTCGGACGGTCATAACTTTTGACTGGTATGTCCAGTTGAGGCGTAGTTTGTGTCAAAACGCTCAAAATTGAGAGGAGAAGCCCTGGGCAAATTTTCGAAGGGGATTTGGTCAAAACAATTTTCCAAAAAATGTTTCTAAGTGCCTCAAAATTATGATTTAATCTTCGAACATCTAAAAATTTTCTTGTTTTCTATATGTTAGGTTCATAGGAAATTGTTAATGTGTATGTTGGTTTAATGTGTAGTGTTTATGGTTTAGGGTTTGGGTTAAAGAGGTAGGGTTTATGGATTTCGGTTTAGTTTTAGGGTTTAGCGTGTTAGTGTTTAGTTGTTAAGGCGTGTGGGTATATGGGTTAGGGTTTAGGGTGTGTGGATATATGGGTTAGGATTTAGGGTGCGTGGATATGTGTGTTAGGGTTTATGGTGTGTGGATATGTGTGTTAGGGTTTAGGGTGTGTGGATGTGTGGGTCAGGGTTTAGCGTGTGTGGATATATGTTGTGTTTAAACCAACGTACACCGAACCCATAAATCCACACACCCTAAACACTAAATCATTAACCTAAACCCCCTAAACCCTATCCACTAAAACTAAACCGAAATCCGTAAACCCTAAATCTTTACCCCAAGCCCCCAAACCCTAAACACAACATAAACCCTAAAACTAAATCGGAATCCATAAACCCTAAATCTTTGCCCCAAGCCCTAAACCCTAAACACAACATAAACCCTAAAACTAAACCGAAATCCGTAAACCCTAAATCTTTACCCTAAGCCCTCAAACCCTAAACACAACATAAACCCTAAAACTAAATCGGAATACATAAACCCTAAATCTTTACCCCAAGCCCTAAACCTTAAACACAACATAAACCCTAAAACTAAACCAGAATACATAAACCCTAAATCCCAACCCAAGCCCTAAAACCTAAACACAACATAAACCCTAAAACTAAATCGGAATCCATAAACCCTATGTTGTGTTTAGGGTTTGGGGGCTTGGGTTAAAAATTTAGGGTTTATGGATTCCGGTTTAGTTTTAGGGTTTATGTTGTGTTTAGGATTTAGGGCCCGGGGTAAAGATTTAGGGTTTATGGATTCCGGTTTAGTTTTAGGGTTTATGTTGTGTTTAGGGTTTAGGGCTTGGGGTAAAGATTTAGGGTTTATGGATGTCGGTTTAGTTTTAGGGTTTATGTTTAGGGTTTAGGGTTTAGGGCTTGGGGTAAAGATTTAGAGTTTATGTATTCCAATTTAGTTTTAGGGTTTATGTTATGTTTAGGGTTTAGGGCTTGGGGTAAAGATTTAGGGTTTATGTATTCCGATTTAGTTTTAGGGTTTATGTTGTGTTTAGGGTTTAGGGCTTGGGGTAAAGATTTAGGGTTTATGGATTTCGGTTTAGTTTTAGGGTTTATGTTGTGTGTAGGGTTTGGGGGCTTAGGGTAAAGATTTAGGGTTTACAGATTTCGGTTTAGTTTTAGTGGATAGGATTTGGGGGGTTTAGGTTAATGATTTAGTGTTTAGGGTGTGTGGATTTATGGGTTCGGTGTACGTTGGTTTAAACACAACATATATCCACACACCCTAAACCTTGACCCACACATCCACACACCCTAAACCCTAACCCACACATCCACACACCCTAAACCCTAACCCACATATCCACACACCATAAACCCTAACACACATATCCACGCACCCTAAAACCTAACCCATATATCGACATGCCCTAACAACTAAACACTAACACGCTAAACCCTAAAACTAAACTGAAATCCATAAACCCTACCGCTTTAACCCAAACCCTAAAACACTACACATTAAATCAACATACACATTAACAATTTCCTATGAACCTAACATCTAGAAAACAAGAAAATTTTTCGATGTTCGAAGATTAAATCATAATTTTGAGGCGCTTAGAAACATTTTCTGGAATTTTTTTTTGACCAAATCCCCTTTGAAAATTTTTCCAGGGCTTCTCCTCTCAATTTCGAGCATTTTGACATAAACTACGCCTCAATCGGACATTCCAGTCAAAAGTTATGATCGTCCAAAGTTTATATACGCATTGGTTCATCTGTGCATGACACGTGGCAGAAGTAGGTCACGGCCAGAACTGGGCATGACTGGTCACGCCCAGAACCAGGCGTGACTACCCCCTAGTCGCGCCTGATTTTTGGCGTGACCAGTCATGCCCAGTTCTGGGCGTGACCAACAGCTCCAGATTGGTAAATAGTTTTGAAACTGCCCTAAATTGATAATTTTTTATTTAATTTGTATTTATTTGGTTTTTTTGCCTATTTAACTCTTTTATCATAAGGACATAATTGAAAAGTATTCTTAGAATTAAAAAAAAAATATTCAAATTTTTTGCTGGAAAATTAACACAAGGAAATATATATAAATTCAATGGTATAAAAAGTATCAATCACACTATAAGGAGAGACTGATGTAACAAAACAGATTAAGTTCGATGGGCCAACACGTTAATTCACTTATTTTTTGTGGATTAGGTCAAGATTTTCAACCCATTATTCCATTTTAACACATCCTATTTTGACTCTTCAAAAAACGGGTTGAGGCAAAAATGGGACATGTCAACCCGTCAATCCTTTTTATAAAAAACAAATTAATATTTTTTTATATTGTATACATATATTATTAATTTTTATTTAATTTATTCTTTTGTCTAAAGAAGTTGTTATTCAAAATTTAAAAATTTAAAGTAATACATTTAATTTTTTAGTAAGTATTTACTATTTAATATATATAAGATAAATTTAATTAAAATATATTTATTATTTTATTTCTTTATTTTTTTGTCTTTGGCATGCCAACGGACCAACCTACTATGCCAAACATATATTGGGTGGGCCTGAATTTTCAACCCACTTTTCTTATGTAAGTGGTATGGATCAATCCATTTTTTATGGGTCAACGATAAGATGAGACGAATTGATTCATTTTGACACTTTTGAAGGGAGACACAATTACAAAGATGAGAAAAAGTCTAAAATTACTTCTAGATGAGATAAATTAATCCATTTTGACACCCTTGTAAGAAAGGAAGACCAAGTTACAAAAGATGAAAAAGAGCACAAAGTTACTCCTATCTCAACCATAACTGATCAGTCCTTAACCCACGTTTACATACATGATTTAATCAGAAAAGCATACTGCCCAAAAATAAATAAGCACTGATTGTTTGTAGAAACAACCAATGCGTCTACGAACATTAGAAATTAAATATGAGAGAGAAAGTGATAATTTTTCCAATAATTATCCTGACAACCAAAAATATAAAGATCATTCATCCATATATAGATTTACAACCAAGAAACAAATCATAATAGAATTGTCGATTGCCTATGGAGTGTCCCACCAAACTTTTGTGCTGGAATTGCTAGGGATAGATTATAATTTTGCTTTGTAGTCTGGTGGTTACTTTCTGAACATTAATTACAAAAAAAATCAATAAATTCATAAACAAATGATTAAAAATATGGGTTTCATAACTTTTTGGTTGCATGAACAATTCTTGGAAAGTCTATCACTTCCTATCTAGATCATCCATAAATTTACAACCAAGAATTTAATCAAAATCATAAATAAATTGCAAGAACTAGAAAATGGGTGTAAAAACCTGAAACAAATTAAAAGAGAACTCATCGACAAAATTACTTCACAATTTTCTTAAAAATTATTAAGAAATCATGTGTTAAATAAGGTAGGTTGGTCAAAATAAATTATGAAATACAAAGTTATACAACTTAAGTGAGTTGTACTATACATAAGTTATGAAGTCATTTGTTTTTGGTTCCAAAAATAAGTGCTCATTTCTTTTCAAGTTAGGTGGAATTAATTTTGAACTATTAAACGTAGTAATTAAGATTTGTGTCTAAACTACTTCAAAAAAAAAGATTTGCGTCTAAATTATAAATTTTATATTAAAATATATCCTCCATTTGTTTTTATATGTCGTTTAAGGTTATTATGCAGAAATTAAAAAATATTAATTTTTCTTGATTCTAATAAAATAGTCATGGAATTTATTTTTTTATTCTTTTTTCTCACTTCACAATAAATGTATGTATAAACTAATTAAAATATTAAAAAACAAGTAAAAGTATAATTGATAAAAGAATAATTAATGTGATCTTCAATTTTGTAAATAACAAATATATATTTTTTTAAAATCTAACACTTAAAAAGAAACGGAAGAAATATACATGACGTGTGAAATTGACTATTCCTTACGAGTACTTTGGAGCATAACTTTTGCTTTCAAGAATTGGAAAAACTAATTACATGTGTATATACTAATAGATGATCAATCTCTTATTTTGTTAATCCCAGAAAGATATGTGGAATATACTGTAGATTGTATACCACCATTGATATGGAAATGGAACACTAGTTCCCTTTAATTTGATCCAACTCCTTTTTCTATGTGCCGGACAATTAGGGTAATTTATCGACGTATAAGAATATATTTCCAAAGTCATTATTAGTTTGACATCGCCATGCCGCATGTGTCATGTGTACTCAGGTTTCTTTATTTTTTAGTATTTAATTAAAATATATTAAAAATAATATATATATATATATATATATATATATTCTATCTAATTAAAAATTATCATATATCTTAAATTTATTAATTGTTATAATGATTATTCAAAAAATTATATTATCATTTTAATTGAAAGACAATCATAAAAATTTAATCTAAAACTCTTTTTTTAAAACAATATGAATGTTTTTACGCAAAGTTTCATGCTAATTAAAATTTAATTTTTTCTTTAAATAATATTAAAATACATTCCCACATTTTAGTTGGTAGCTAATAAATTTTGAGTTTAACTTTTAGGTATAAAATTGTATTAAAAAGGAATTTTATTAATTCATAATAATCACATATCCGACTCAAATATAATGATCTCTAATAAAACATATTTATATATTAATAAATTCATATAATATCAATGTATGAGAAAATAATTAAATTTATTCAGGTAAAATAAAATTTTAAATAATTTACAACAGTGAGAAGATAACAAATAATAAATGAATAATGATGATTACTTAAAATTTGATTTTAGACATTAATATATATATATATATATATATTAAAATTAATACTATTATAAAAATGAAATAAATAAATTTAATTTCACCCTCTCATTTAGATGTTAATGTGATTTGAGGTAAATTATGTTAATCCATGTAAGCTAAACATAAGATCTCCTAATTGATTTCATAAAAAAATTCCATTCTCAAGACTTTTATTTTACATGTAATTTCTATATCAATAAAATTATATATAGATGTCAATGCATTGAAATAAAATTAAATTTACATAAATGGCCCATAGAGACAAGAAGTCCTAAGGGCCAAGTGGGTTATGGCTAAACGACGGACAATCTCACTTCTAATAATTAGGATTTAGAAAACTAAAATAAACTTTTATGTGACATATACCCATGAGTTGAAGATGTCTTCGTATAGGTTGAACAAAAGATGACTTCATTGGCTTTGAGCAGAAGATGCCCCAACTAAGGTCGACTAAAAGACAACTTGATTTAGGTCATCCGAAGATGCCTTGGTAGAGACCAATCCAAAGATGCCACAATCGGGATTGAGTTGAAGATTCCTCGTTGAGGCTGAGCGGATGATGCTAAGACAAGCCAACAATACCTAGGTTAAGGCCAACTAAAGATGACTAGACATGACGATGCCCATAATTAAGGCTGATCATAGATGCTTCATCCGAGGTCGAGTCAAAGATGTCATAGCTAAGGCTAATCGAAGATGTCTGGAAAAGGATGGTCGAAGATGTCTTTCCTTATGTTGGCTAAAATATGCCCTAATAAAGGCTGAGACTAGATTCCTCGGTTGAGGACAACCGAAAGATGCCCTAATCGAAGCAAAGTTGAATATTTAATTTCTAAAACTCAATACACATTAATTTGGCTAAGATACACATCTAGTCCTTCATTTTATTTTTAAGATTTATTTTGTTCTTTTATCTTTTAAATGATTTATTTTAGTCTCTTAACTTTTAAATTTTAGTCATTTGGTCTGTTCACTAACTTAAAAGTAACATTGTTATTAATTTATAATTTGTGACGGTTTTAAACCAATGATAATCTAAAAGCCCAAAATTTCTAAAACTCAAATGTAAATTATATTGATTAAAATACACTTTTAGTCTTTTATCTTATTTTTAAGATTTATTTTGGTTTTTTTTTTAAAAGATTCATTTTTAATCTTTTAATTTTTAAATTTGAGTCATTTTTGTCCTTCTGTTATGTTTATTGAAAGTAATATTGTTATTATTTTATATTTTACAATGGTTTTAAACCAATAATAAGCTAAATGACCAAAAATTTTCAAATTTTAAGGTTGAAGGGACAAAATAAATATTTTAAAAAATAAATAAAAGACCAAAAGCATATTTTAACTTATATATTAACTTTGGATCGAGTTAGATTAGTGAAACAAAACGAAAAATGAATGCCTTTAATTAGAGAACATGAGATAAGAGTTGAAAGAAAGAAAGAAAGAAAAACTTTTAAATGTGTTTTAAAAAACAATTGCTCTCAATTACATCACATATTGATCTTGCTTCTTCGGTTATTATCTCGGTCATTTTTGTATATATATATTTTTCAATGTGCCATGGAAGTGAGAAACACATGAATAATCATTTGCTTTATTCGCCTGCTTCTGCAAAAAATCATAGATTATCTTAGAAATCTTGCAGAACTACTCAATGTGAAAACTTACATTTTTTGCTTTCAAATTAAACAGTAACCCAAAGATACTATAACATGGTGAAGAGAAAAACACGTTAAATATGAAAAAAAATCAATTATTTTATTTTACATTCTCTGATTTCTTTTTTTTATTGGATAATTTTTTTTGTTATTTAAATACAATTTCTCAATATGAAAATATATAGAAGAAGCAGTTTGGGGGGCAAAGATAGGTAGCTGTATTAATTAATTGCTGTCTTTCTGACGATAGAGGAAGAGTCTGGTTCAGCCTGTTTGCCTGGTTACAAATGAAATACTGTACTTAGAAGATACAGTCAGAAACATTAAAAGTTGATGCAAAACCACAATACATCAGCCTCAGACCGGCCATGATCAGAGGGTGGGACAGCACACTACTGTGTTATCATTTCTTTTCCTTTTGCTTTCTTTCTTAATTTATATTCATTCTGGAGTTCTCAAGTACAACAAACTACACCTGCTCATGATGTTCACTGTATCTATGTTATAATGTTTTGTTGTTTTAAGCTCGCGCATGCTCAAAACAATCATTCTGTGCTTTTGCTAGCTAGGGTTTCTATTGTCCATCTCGAATTCTCGATATCTTACCTTCTCACAATTAAGTGTTTTATCCACACACAGCCAGATTACAAATAAATGTATTTTTAATTAAAAAATTTACACATAATTCACTGCTAAATAAAATAGTTATGATACCGGATTAAAATTTCATTTCTGATATCTATTTGGCTTCATGTCATCACTTCGTGTGTTAACCTTTGACTATCTTTACTCTCTTTTTTTTGTCAACATTTCTTAATCGGCAATTTTGCTTTTCAACATATGCAATAGTAGTAAACTATATTAAAGGAAGATTTTAGGAACCAAAATGGGAGATGAATTGATTCTTTGAGTTCAATAACAAAAATATATATAAAAATTTAAAAGATCAATACAAATGAACCAAGAAAAATGTGAATTTAGAAAAATAATAGATGATAGAGATTTAGATGTGCATAGTCAATTAATTTCTCTTGATTAAAGTATACTATATACATTTAATTCTTTTTAAATAAAAATTATTTAAAATTGTCATCATATATTCATATCCCATGTTAAGCACCGATCCTTTGCATCAAATTTTAGAGATGTTGTACATGCATTTTGTATTAATTAGTTTAAGCTTCATTCTATCATTATTTGCTTAAAATTTAGCTGTTGACAAATATCTTGTCAATATTTTTTTGTTCCCTAACATTCCATTATGAACAAGCTAGAGTAATTAAGTATCAAGAATAAATTAAAGGATCAAACGTTTAGCAAAATAGGCCAAGTCCTGCCTATATAACTGATCCGCCATAAATGAGGTGGGGTTACCTATAGTGGGTCGAACCTTCTAATTCACTCCCTTTAGTGGCAAATTAGTATCAACTCATTAGAATAAAATAAAAATTAAAACTCATACATATAAACATATTATCTAAAATATTTCTAATAAAATTCATATACACACCATAAAGGAAATCATAAAATCTTACGTCATTGGCATTTAAAAGTGTATTATCAACTTATTATGACAACCAAACGCATATAAATCAATGTTTCTATAAATTAATTACTACCCAGTTTCATGTTTAGACCAATAAATATTGACAGTGACTTGACAGGATGACATATCCCCACGCTCAACTTGTTTTCTTAATTGGTCAAGTGATGATAATAAATTGAAAACCTTAACTCAATCTCAACCCGTCAAAAGAGATGAATTAAATTGATTAACCCAACTAATCAAACCTGTTTAGTGGCCCTAATTATGGAAGCCAGATATATAAAATCCACTCCATTTTGCAACTAATCAAGATATTCATGTTTTCCGTGATTTGGCATGCGAGGTTCTAATTACCTTGCTCCCTTGTGCAAGGTTTTCCCCTTCATGCTAGACCCGTAGACCTCCTCTTGCTTTCTTTTCTTATATATACTTTCACATTTATAACTTGATGATCCCCTTAAATCAATCCCACGGTTTTTCTGTCAATTCTGTGAAGTGTTTTGGTCGAGTAGAAATTGTTGAGCCAATAATGATAATTATTAATGTACCATCCATGTGGATCTAATTTTTTTTTTTTTTTTTGTGGAGCTGAATTTTAGACACAACAACATTTTATATTAGCATATTAAAATGAAAATATATATGTTTGAATGTTTGGGTCTAATTTTTTTTATTCAATGCAAAAACTATTTAAAGTTATTTCAATTTTTTTAAAAAAATTGGACCTGAAATAAATTCATCAAAGTAAGAGTGTAAGACTAAATTAAGAAGTGAAACTTTATCTAAAATTATATTAATTAGTATTTCAAGGTAATTTTACATGACCCAACAATACAAACATGTCTTTAATCATGGGGATACGAGGGTATAGGATCTTCAAAAAAAAATTACGGGTGGTGACTAAATATAAATACCAATATCATTTCCGTAAACGTACTCTTGGGAAAAATTGTATTGAAAATTAAAAACGTACAACAATCACATTGGAATGTGTTGGATAATTTCCGTTTTTATCTGATAGATATCTTCTGGTTTTTATCTGATCTGATAGATATCTTCTGTTTTTTATTTGATAAGATATATTCTGTTTTATTTAATTAGTCAAATCAAATAATATCTTGATGCCAATCAAATAATATCTTGATGGCATAGGCTCAGCCCAATTCATACTATAAATAGATGAGTAGGGATACACAGAAAACACACAGAAATTGAGAGTCTCAAGTGACAGTCTTGAGTGACATATTTGAGCGAACCTGCGTGCTCTGCATATTTGAGAGATTCTTAGAAAGTTTGAGTGAAACACTCTAGGTTTCGTTTGAGTGATCACCATTGTTGGAGAGGTTGAGTGTACCACCACATTGGTGTGTTTTTGATTCATTGTAACCGATTATTGTTATAGTGAATTTTGATACTGGACTAGGTCCCGTGAGTTTTTCATTTTCTCACATTGAGTAAGGTTTTCTCATGTAAAACAAATTATGATTGTCTCTCTCTCTCCCTTTGATCTTTTGATTTCCGCTTCCGCAATTTGATTCAATTTGATATTTGAGGGTCCGAGATACTCAACAGTGGTATCAGAGCCTGGTTCAACGGGTTCTGAAGGAGACGAGATGGAGACCAGCAACATAACTCACGACGGAGATATGTTCAAGTTGACCGCAGATAACTTCAACTATTGGAGGTCGATGATGGAGGATCATCTTATCTGCAAGGATTTATATGATCCCATAGTCCTGAAGGAGAAGCCGACTGGCAAGTCGGACAAGGATTGGGAGATCCTGAGTCGGAAGGTCGTGGCTACGATCAGGAAATACATTGACAAAAGCCTATTTGAGCATGTGTCCGAGTTCACGAACGCGTACGAGTTGTGGAACAAATTGGAGTCCATGATTCAGAAGAAGACTCCCAGGAACAAAGCACACCTGGTTCGCCGCCTTGTGAAGCTTGAATACAAGGATGGCATGAGTATGATCGAGCACCTCAACACCTACAAAGGTATTGTGAATCAACTGTCCAAAGCCAACATGAAGATTGATGACGAGATGCAAGCTTTGTTGTTGCTGAGTTCGTTACCGGAAAGTTGGGATACTTTGGTGGTAACTTTGAGCAACTCGGTTCCAGAAGGAAAACTGACGATGGATGCCGTGACAGACAGCCTCCTGAATGAAGAAGTCAGGAGAAGAGAACGAGGTGTATCTAGCACGTTTGAGGCTAACGTTGCTGAGAACAAAGAAAAGACCGACTCCCGGGGTCGTGGCAAGAGCCGAGATCAAGGTTAACGAGGTAGGTCCAGAGGCCGGTCAAGGCCAAAGCATGACTTGAAGTGCTTCTACTGTGGGAAGGTAGGACACAAGAGACCAGACCGCAGGACTCTACAGAATGATGAACATAACGACTGTGTGAAGCCGGATCAAATTGTTCCCAGAAGAAGAAGTGATCAGAGCACAACGGCGGTGGCTGCCAACCCGAATGCCGAGATATTCCTCCTCAGTGAGGAAATGTTGAACATAGCCCATGATGACTGCACCTGGATTGTTGACTCCGGTGCCTCGTTCCACGTCACCCCACATGAGGGATTCTTCTCTGCCAACAAGAAGGGAGATTATGGTGTCTTGAAGATGGAAAATCAGGTGACCAGCAAGATTGTTGGTGTTGGTGATGTAACCTTGACCACAGACACAGGATGTCGGGTTACACTGAAGGATGTGAGACATGTACCTGACATGCGTTTGAATTTGATCTCAGTTGGAAAACTAGATGATGCCGGGTCAGTAAATTACTTTGGAGAAAGCAGATGGAAGCTGACCAAGGGAAGCTTAGTCGTGGCCCGAGGAAAGAAAGAAGGCTCCTTGTATGTCATGCAAGGAAAGACCAGTGGCGGAGAAGCCAATTCCGTTCGAGATGGACCAAGCTTGGAGTTATGGCACAAGCGCCTCGGCCACATGAGCGAGAAAAGACTCCAGATTTTGGAGAAAAAAGAACTTTTGACCGGGTTGAAGGGCCAAGTGTTGGAGAGTTGCACACATTTCCTAGCTGGAAAGCAGCATCGGGTTTCGTTTGTGAGACCGGATCAACCCAGACAACGCAAGAATATTCTTGACCTCGTCCATACTGATGTCTGCTCTATGTCCAAGAGATCACTCGGAGGAGCTCAGTATTTTGTTTCTTTCGTTGATGATCACTCCCGCAAAGTGTGAGTTTATCTTTTGAACACAAAAGACCAGGTACTCCAATCTTTCAAGGAATTCCATGCCATGGTGGAAAGGGGGAGACTGGCAAGAAATTGAAGGTGATCAGATCTGATAACGGTGGTGAGTATCGTGGTCCCTTTGAAGCTTACTGTAGAGAAGCCGGGATCCGACTTGAGAAGACGCCCCCCAAGACACCCCAGCTGAACGGGTTTACTGAGAGAATGAACCGGACTATTGAAGAGAAGGTCCGAAGTATGCTATCCAATGTCAGGTTGTCAAAAGCATATTGGGGAGAGGCAGTGAGAACAACAGTGGATTTGATAAATCTCTCACCATCGAGACCGCTAGAAGGAGAGATTCCAAAGGAAGTCTGGACAGGTTGGAGAGCGACCTATGATCACCTGAGGGTGTTTGGATGCCGAGCTTTCGTGCATGTCCCTAAAGATGAAAGGGCGAAGCTGGATGCGAAGAAGAAGGAGTGCATATACCTCGGTTAGTCGAAAACCGAGTTTGGTTTCAGATTGTGGGATCCAATCAACAAGAAGATTGTTAGAAGCCGAGATGTAGTCTTCCATGAGGATGAGACCATCCATGATATCTCGAAGCCCCAAGTCCGGGTTATTGTCCGAAGTGAGGAACCTGTCCCTCGTGAAAGTATTGAAGCAGGGGGAGAAACCAATGAAGACATCGCTGAAGGCAATGAAGAAGCTGATGATGACGGGATCCGAGTTGAGAGTGAAGAACTGAGTTCTGATGAGGCTGAAGAAGAACAACCGAGATACCCCACTAGAGAAAGGAGACCTTCTACAAGGTACCCTGATGATGAATACACCATCATTGCTGAAGATGGTGAGCCTCAGAGTTATGATGAGGTCGTGATGAGCTCAGAGAAAGGAGAATGGGAGAAGGCCATGCAGGATGAGATGAAATCCCTGCATGAGAATCAGACCTATGAGCTGACCGAGCTACCCAAAGGAAGACGAGCTCTGAAGAACAAGTGGGTGTACAAGATCAAACAGGAAGAGAAGGGGCAGAAGCCGAGATACAAAGCCCGGATTGTAGTGAAAGGCTGCAATCAGAAGAAAGGAGTTGATTTTGAAGAAATCTTCTCTCCTGTTGTGAAGATGACCTCGATCCGAACTGTGTTAGCCATGGCAGCTACAATGGATCTTGAGGTAGAACAAATGGATGTGAAGACCGCATTCCTTCACGGTGAGCTGGAGGAGGAGATATATATGGAGCAACCTGAAGGGTTCCAAGTTCCAGGATGCGAGGGCATGGTATGCCGGTTGAAGAAGAGTCTTTATGGCTTGAAACAAGCACCTCGACAGTGGTACAGGAAGTTTGATTCCTTCATGACAGAGCATAAGTTCATGAAGACGGAAGCTGACCACTGCGTATTTGTGAAGAGGTATAAGAACGAAGATTTTCTGATCCTTTTGTTATATGTTGATGACATGCTGATTGTAGGGCAAAGCAAAAAGAAGATTGCTGCCTTGAAGAAGGCATTGAGCTCATCCTTCGCTATGAAGGACCTCGGCCCTGCAAATCAGATTCTCGGAATGAAGATTATCCGGGATAGAAAGACGAAGCTACTGTGGCTAAGTCAAGAGAAGTATGTTGAGAAGATCTTGAAGAGATTCAGCATGGATAAAGCCAAGACAGTTAACACCCCCCTAGCCGGACACATGAAGCTGAGTAAGAAGCAGTGTCTGAAGTCTGATGAAGACAAAGACGAGATGCTGAAGATTCCGTACCAATCTGCTGTCGGAAGCTTGATGTATGCAATGGTTTGCACTAGACCCGACCTGGCATATGCAGTTGGTGTGGTGAGCTGGTTTCTATCGAATCCCGGCAAGGATCACTGGAAAGCAGTGAAGTGGATCTTCAGGTACCTCCGAGGTACAACCGATTTATGTCTCCGATTTGGAGATGGTGAAGCCGAGCTTCAAGGCTACTCGGATGCCGATTTGGGGGGAGATTCCGATTCGAGGAAGTCGACGACTGGATATTTGATGAGATTTGCTGGAGGAGCAGTCTCTTGGCAATCAAAATTACAAAAGTGTGTGGCACTTTCAACTACCGAGGCCGAGTACATTGTCGTGACGAAGGCAAGCAAGGAGATGTTGTGGATGAAGAAGTTCCTAATGGAACTCGACCATGACCAAGAGAAGTACAAGCTGATGTGTGACAACCAGAGCGCAATTCATCTTGCGAAGAACTCGACCTATCACTCCCGTACCAAGCATATTGATGTGAGATATCACTGGATCCGAGATGTGGTGGAGGCTGGACAGCTCGCAGTTGGAAAGGTGCACACCGATTTGAATTGGTCCGATATGATGACCAAGCTGGTACCAGCATGGAAATTTGAAGATTGCTGTGAAGGAGTCGGACTGAAGAACTCGGCATGATGAAGCCGAGGTAAGAAGGCCAGGTTGTTGAAATTGAAGACCTCGGTCTCTTTGAAAAACGGAAGGGGGAGATTTGTTGGATAATTTCCGTTTTTATCTGATAGATATCTTCTGGTTTTTATCTGATAGATATCTTCTGTTTTTTATTTGATAAGATATATTTTGTTTTATTTGATTAGCCAAATCAAATAATATCTTGATGCCAATCAAATAATATCTTGATAGCATAGGTCCAGTCCAATTCATACTATAAATAGATGAGTAGGGATACACAGAAAACACACAGAAATTGAGAGCCTCAAGTGACAGTCTTGAGTGACATATTTGAGCGAGCCTACGTGCTCTGCATATTTGAGAGATTCTTAGAGAGTTTGAGTGAAACACTCTAGGTTTCATTTGAGTGATCACTATTGTTGGAGAGGTTGAGTGTACCACCACATTGGTGTGTTTTTGATTCATTGTAATCGATTATTGTTATAGTGAATTTTGATACTGGACTAGGTCCCGTGAGTTTTTCCTTTTCTCACATTGAGTAAGGTTTTCTCACGTAAAACAAATTATGATTGTCTCTCTCTCTCCCTTTGATCTTTTGATTTCCGCTTCCGCAATTTGATTCAATTTGATATTTGAGGGTCCGAGATACCTAACAGAATGTTGGACCTACCATACACGTCAAACAATTTGTTTGATTTCCTCCATGCACAATTAGGGAAGTTTAGACTATAGCTTAGATGCTTCTAGGGGGAGAAAAAGAATACTTAAGAGAAATCTACTTTTGTAGTGAAACTGAAAGAAATATAACTGTAAATATTTAAAGATGGGCACTTAAAAAGATTTCCATTCTCTGCGTTTTTGGATAGCTAGGTCCCGTTGAATTTTGGCTTCAATTTCTAAATCGTTTAAAATCAAAGGCATTTTCAAAAAGTAAAATATGTATTCAAATTTAAAGGAATGAAACTTAGTTCAATTCCACAACAAACTAGTCAAAAACTGCGGATTTTATGTATGTGGATAAACGAGCTAGTGTATCAACCCTTATTTCACAAGAATACTCACTTTGAAGAGATATATAGTAAGTATGGAAGGATATATTAATTTACCAAGAGGATTATATTGGGTTCAGATCTGACACCAACACATGCATGCATTCACTTTCCCACCACCATGCTAAAGAGAGTTAAAGGATGTCATGGAATTCAATCCATCTCTTCATATGGCCTCCTCAGAGTCAGGACAATGGTGACTTGCTTCAGAGTGACGAATTTCAAACTTCCATTTTCGGTAAAAGTGGGGGAAAAGTGTTTCTACTCTTGTTGGGTCTTAGAATGGCCTCTGGAAAGCTCTTCATGGGAGTTGCATACTTGTATCCCAACTATTTTTCTTCTTGTTTAGGATATTTAGATGATTTTGGTGTTGGGATTCTAAATTAGAAGTTTAGATGACATTCAATTCAAGGAGAGTATGGAAAGAACGGGGGATAAAAATTTAAAGAGAAACGTATAAAGCATATAATTGAATGATTAATATCAAATTATTAGTATAGTGGTACGTGCTCCTTTATAACGTTATTAGCTAAAAACTAAAAAGTAAAAAGTTTTTCTTAAAAAAATTATAACATAATATTATCAATATATCTTACCATAATTTTTAATAAAAACCTTTCTATTTCCCATTCATTATTCAGATGACAATATAATGTTGAACAATAGGCATGCAATAAAGTAGTGAAAATAAAACTCGTTCTAATGTTCCTCCAATCAGGAAAATAATTAATTGCCTAATTGAAGAATGTAAAGCCAAAATCTCTTAATATCGTCCACCTTTGATCTATTTATTTAACATCTCTACTCTCTAGGGACCAAACTAACTGATTTGCTTGAAGCGTATCTATTTATTGGTAAGTGGGATGTTGTGTTTTTAGGAGTAGCTGACCAACTGCCTATGATTATCCAGTAATAATGACTTATAAATTTCCTAAAACTGTTGCTCTTTTCTTTTCGGTGAATTTAAAACTTTTTCTCTAAGGATAATATTTGAAGAATCAATAAATAAAATTAATAGGATATACTAAATTATCCAGTAGTATTTGTTAAACAATATCTTTAAATTATCGGTTGAAGAATGGAGACCTCTTTAAAGAATACATTTGTATTCTGTTAGTATCTTCTTATTGGGTATGGTTTGGCCCCCCCAAATATTTTGTATCTCTCAATTCTTAAATATATTTGGAGGTGGGTTTCTGTGGTGCTATAGGGGTTGGGGAGCCAAACTTTATATCTCCTTAATCCTCCGTTTCTTTTGCTTAAAAAATGGATACCTCTTTTTACTCGAGAACAAGAAAGGGTCTTGTTAAAAGATAAAAATGCACAAATTTTATTATGGAGCTACCTATCAAAATTTTCTATATGTATAAATAGAGAATTTTTTTTCTACGTTAAATACAAAGTAAGTATCCTGACAGCCAATTACTAGAACATAAGGTAAAGGAACATTCCCACAAACTGCTAAAAATATTGCGTATTGTTTTAGTTCTCCCTGTTGCAAACAGATCTGCAGTACCACAACAGACCAGAGACTAGACCTGCATAAAATGAGATAAATAAAGACAAAATCCCTTACCTATTCAAAAATATTAAAAATGCCAATTAATATTTTTCGTTATGATTTTGGGCGAATGACTACCAAGCATGCAGGCAAACTCATACATGAGAATTTATAGTTAAAAAATACAGTTGAAACCTCCTCCGTCCAGTTTGAAATAATCAAGCATTGGACTTAAGCGTGTTTTGGTTCCATGTCTGTCTCACTGTTCTGAAAAGCAAACAGCTGTCTCCTATAATTACAATAAACTGGAAAAATAAATTAAATCCCACATAACTGCCTAACTATTGAGTTGTGAACCAACATCTAATCGCACAAACACCTAATAATTTTTCCCCAAAGAAACAAAGAAAAAAAATTAAAGGCCAAAAAATGCTCCTAGATTGTTTGTATGCAATAGCTGCAAAGGAGCTAAAGTACGCAAACAAATGGCCAAGATAAAAAAAAATCCAGAGGTAAAGAAAAGAATACATATTGAAGACAACAGTGCAGAGTAAAATATAGACGATAGAGTTTGCAGTCAAATTTCTACAATTGCACTAAGCCTTCTGAACCTTTTCCACATACGCCTGCAACCAGAAAGAGAAGAATTGTGAGACTAGTTGGAAAAGCCACAGCACAGCTAAACAAATTGTCACGAGTTTCACACCCATTGAACTATGAAAAAAGAAAATGTTTCCATTGCAGATGTAGATTCAGAAGCTAACATAGATCTCTACCGGCAAAATAGAACTTCATCATGCATAATAGCATAACTACACCTTCTGCAACAATCGTGATCAAATAGAGTATAGAATCGTACAGAGATCAATTAAGTTGCAACAATTTAATGGATTCAGGAAAACTTTGATCTAAACAAAAGTTCAATTTGAAATACTTGTTCTTTCTTTATAAACAAAATAAAATCCCATTAAATTGTTAGATTGACAAAATAAGTAATTCACGAGGAGGGTAAATTAGGAAGTTGCGTACATTTTTTGGCAAAAATAATAAATAAAAAAAACAGGTCCCAGATTAGACAGTATCCTTAATGATGACATTTAGTTACACATAATCTTGGGTAAGCACATTTCTCAGCTCAAAATTAATCCAATATTTTTTAGCAACTTCCGATAAACATCCAAGCCTTACAGAAAGTTCAATGGTTTCACTTTCATCTACAAAAGTAAAATGGGGGGGAAGACTTGGAATCCTTCAAAAATATAACAGTATGTGTAAGCTAACCACCACTGACCTGTACAAGTTTGTTAAGCTTTGGTTTTGAAAATGACAAATAGTGATCAATTTTCTCCTGTGTCTGAGGAATATTGGCCCCCTGCATGGAACCAGTTACTTTATCAACAACTTTCTTCACAATTGTTTTATAATCTTCCTTGGTGATTTGACCATCTTTCCATGTTGGTTTCAGAAGCTCCTTAACAAACTCAACCAATGCAAATTTAAATGCACGATTCCCCTTCATACCCTTTGTTTTCTTTGCCTCATCAGGACCATCAGTTTGCTCCATGTTTTCCAAAGGACCACTCTCTTTGGTACTTTTAGGTTCATCTTTAGATTTTTGCCTTTCCTCAGGTAACACTTCCTTGTTATTATCCTTATTAAACCCAGTGTTTTGACCTGGCTGCAACTGGATTAGAGGATCACTCTTGACAAGTTCTTCTGAGCCAGCAGCCTTAGAAGAATCACCACAATTTTGTCTTCCTGTGTTGGACTGTGATGGAATTTCCACTACATCTTCTGCAACTTTTTTACTTGGAGGAATGGCTGGGGGTACCCCACTTGCAACAGCACTCTTTGGCTCAACACTGTCACATATTGGATCATATTGCTTCAGGAGTCCAATAGTAGGATCTGGCCTGATGAATGTGTTGGAAACAGGCATAGCAGGCACCTCAGTTTTTGAGAGGGAGGATGTGTCCTTTGCATCATGAGAATTTAAAGCAGCATAAAGTTGTGGCAGCTGTTGCCCTGTCCCAAGGATATGCGCCAGCGAGGCTGAGAGATTGGTAAGCTGAGCAAGCTGTTCTTTGCCTACCACGTTCTCAGTTGGAGGAGGATTTCTTGAACTAACTTGTGATAAGCCAGCATCCATGATATTTGGTTCAGCAGTGTACTTTTTCTCAGTAGAGACTTCCTGTTTCAGCATACCATCAACAATTCCACCCTTGGAAGGTAGAATGGGAACTGCTACTTGACTTTGTCCAACTGCTTGGCAGCTTGAAGAATGCAAAGAATTAAAACTCACTGCATTCTGATTAAAACCTTGTCCTGGAAGAAACATCAGTAGTAGAAAAGTTTAGGTCTATGCATGAATCTGTAGATTTGTTTGTCACATTTATCACCACATGTCAATGAAATATCGTCATACAATTACAATTTTTGGGTTTGACTTGCAGGTTAAAGGATTTTTCAATTTACAAGGAATGACAATCATAGAAACATCAAATGGATGAATACCTGGAGCAATTTGTATTCTGTCATGTTCAGAGGTGTCTATATACATAAAACCCTGCGTTATCCCATGCTTATTTTGTTCATGCTTTTCTTCAATACAGCTGGAAGATCTCACCCTGTAATCCCAATCAGGAGACATTTTAGCATCATCACCCAACCAAATGTCTGTACCTATTGACTGGGAACCATGCATGTTGGCAGCATTATTTCCTGTTATCCAACTGTCAGCTTCCTTCTTGTCACTTGAAAATGGTTGTTCACCATGCACTCTGCTCTTATCCAAACTATGACCCCATCCATCCCTCGTAGCCAAAGGGGTGAATACTTGCTCTGCAGCAACCACATTTTCACTTTTGTCCTCAACCAGCTTTGCTGTATCAGAGACAGCAACTGTATCATTCCGCCTTGGACTGTCCCAAACTTTATCTGCATCAGCCCTGTTACCATCTGAACCCCACCTATCATCCCTTGCCCTTCTATTAGGACTAACTGAATCATTCAATTTCGGTCTATCCAGCATATGATAATCTCCTCCAGGATTGCTTGCCCACCTATCATCTCTTAACCTTCTATTAGGGCTTCTACATGCTTGCCTATCATGAGAAAACCTACAATATTTACCATTACGACAATTTCCATTAGCAAAAAATTTGCAAAGAGTATCACCACTACGGTTTGGCCCATGCCCGCCGCCCTGCTCAAAAGAACTGTCTCTGTGCCTTCTATCAATTTCCCTCTCTCTAGTTAATTCATCCACAGAAACTTTACTGTGTCCATCTTTACTGTGTCCATCAGAATTGTTATGATGCACAAACTTGCATGATGCTCCCATTCTACACCTTCCTTTTGGAAAATTAATACAAGCTTCATTAGATCTACCACTCTTAAGAGAATAGTCTCTACCCTCGTGGGGAGCAGAATATCTGGGAGCTCCATCTTCCCTGTACTTATCTTCCCAACTATCCTCGTGATTTTGATTATCATGAAGAAAATGGCAGTGGCTGCCTCTTCTGCATTTACCAGCAGCAAAATCTCTACATGGTTGTGTCGATCCTCCAGCCCGCATTCTATTTCTGTCATTGACTCCTGAATCCCACCTAAAACCATGAGGAGGGCTCCTGCTTCGACTACTCCTGGTAAATGAAATAATCCAAAGGTAGACAATTAACAAAACCAACTATATCTAAAATATTATTTGCTGCCACAACAATGACCACAGTATTATCACTAATATCTAAACACAAAATTATTAGAGAAAGAGCGCATAATTTCAAAATCAAGACTACCTTTTTGTAAAAGATCTAAAATAGAAAGCAGTCAGAAAGTTCTAGGATGAGCTGGAAATAAAAGCAAATAATAAGAAACAAGCTCTTCAGAAAATACAAACAAGGGATGCATATCTAAAACAAAGAAACAGAACATGGTATAGATACATCTTAATAAGAAAAAGGCCAGAGTGCTTTTAGTACAAAAAGCCCTTCTATAAAAACTGAAAACTGCACCTTCTGAGCATTAGTCCAGAAGATAATTTTTTTAATACTAGACTATTAGATGTTGCACATAAATGATTGAGATTAAAGATAAACTAGATGTCATCAAACGACGAATAAATCAAGTGGTAATGATTGCTTACACCAGTGTGTCTAAAAAAGAAAACAAAGTAGTGAGATGAAAAAAATATATAAGCATTTAAGACATGCTTAAAATGTCGTTGATATCTAGGTAGTGAAATATTTTATCCCAACAATACTGCTGAGGGCTCAGATGGTCACAGCATTCTCCCGAGTGTATACAGCTCCTACATTAAAGCACAAGTTCTTCAGAGGACAAGAGAATCATATATTTTAGGAACTTTTGAATATATGTATTTTATTTTATTTTATAATGTACACCAAGTTTATTTACAGTCATGCTTGCACAACAAACCATCAGATGAGCACTTTATATAGTTTCAATCAATATTCAGAAAATAGGATCAGCAAAGACACACCAAGTAGAGAAACAAACCTGACTGACCTGCTCCAACCATTTTTGGGGGATTGACTACGTCTCTTATTATGTTTCCATCCCTCCAACCCAGGAGACATTTCATTGTTGTAACTTTCATCCTCATCCCATTCCATTGTTGCATCTAAAACTCTATAGTCTTTATTCATAATATCGTCCTTATTTGAACCTCTGCCTCCAGAAAAAGGTTCCTCGTTTGAAAATCCCATACCAGGCTTTAATTTATCACCTGAAGAGGACCGCCCAGACCGCAATTGCTTACTATCATCAGGTGAAAAATCAGGATCGTCTCTCAAATCCCACTTTGAAGAGCGCTTTTTGCCACTTCCACTCATCTCACTTGCCAAAACCGTAATGCTTCACTTTGCCAAAAGCAACGTTCTCTGAATTAACAAAAACAAATAAATCACCAGAAAACTAGTTTATATCGTCATTCTTCTACTATTTTTTCTTCATTAAAGAACTACAACATGCTAGGAGACATAACAAGCACAAATATTGTATTTAAAACAATAAATATCAAGCTAGAGTGCCACAGTTCTGTTGACGGGCATGTATTATAACAATGCACTCAGTGGGAAGGATTTAATCCCCTCCCAATGCACTTCTAACTCTCTTCCAGCTCCCCCAGGCCCCTAAAGGGGTTCCATTAGGGTCCATCCAAGTGGTGGGAAGAATTAATAAGAGTCCTAACCTAACTTCAAATGAACCATTTAAGACAGGTATAATTGAGACTGGCCATTTTTCGGCAGAAATCAATTGATTAAAAGAGAAGAAGAATATGGAACAGGAAGATCCAAATACTCCAAAAAAAGAAGTAAAAAAGAGACGTGAGAAGCATCAATCAAAAGAAACATGAGCAGAAAGAAGCAAAACTATCTATCCCAAAGAAGCTTTAGAGCTGAAAATTACAGCATTTTATGTGGATATAATTGACTGCAGGAACAGTTTTCAGTTGTATATTCAAGTCCTATAATCAAATCCACTTGATCCAGATTAGGAAATTCTACACAGGTTGCTTTTAAAACTTCTTTCTTTCTGCTTCTAAATAAAGATTAATGATAGCTTCTCAGAAAAAAAAATACTGATAACATAATTTTTTGAGTGTTAAGCATTGGGTCATGGCCTCCTAAAGTATAACATGCAGATTGGATTAACAAACCAAAGTAATGGCTACAGGATTTTCTGCCAACACCAAAAATGAACATGTAAGCATTTTTCAGACCATATAGTAGAATGTGCTTGGAATATATGGAAGTAACGAGTGAAAATGAATATGCTAACATTTTTTTCAGAGGATAAATCAATATATATTGCCTCAAATAAGAGGCACATTCCCTCCTGACCAATTTTTTTCACCTTCAATTTCATACGAAAATCAGTTATTGTTTTGACGCAAACAGTCCAAACCATTAAACAGCCCGGTGTAATGCTTCCTATTTCCCCACATCTTCCTTCATTTCCTCAATTCAAGGAAATCTAATCTGATATATAGAGTTGCAAAAAAATTTAAAGAACCTTGTAACTGCCAGTCAGGGAATTTGGGGATGCATGCATTCCCTAATGACACCAAATTAACAATGAAACAAATTTTAAAGACCAAACTTTGGCAGAAGTGGTCAAAATCAAAAGGCAATAGCCATGATAATAGGGATACTTAAAGCTGTGGGGGGAGAGAGTTGAGATTGAATGAATATCCTATTAGGACATATCAAGTCCTAAGAAAAGGATAAATTTATATGGCTTTTGGGGGAGAGAAAAACTTTGACCATATTCGACTTACTGTCACTTCGATGTGTCAAACACCTCGTAAGGCTTGATACTGTTTGCTTATACTATCAGGTCTTCCTTATGTAATACATCAGACACAGCCTAAGGATTTCTTAATGATGCATAAACCTTTTAACAATGCCACCAGCCTGCAAGCCACAAATAAGATAGACTCTTCATCGTCTGTAACGAATTGGTCCAATAACTAAAGAAGGTATCTGACAAGGCCTCAAAATTAATGTCAAGTCTATTTCAACAGATATTAATCTTCAAACAGACAAAATACAAGGCTCTAGCTCTTCCAAACAATCCTCCAAAGGCTAGGTGTATTATCCAAAAACCATGAAGATGGAATTTGTACAGCATCTTTACAACATTTATAGGATTCAATGCATCTCATAAATTTTTCAAAAAAACACTCAACAATTGGCCACCCAAAAAAAATATCAAATCTACAATGAGTATTGCATTGATTCTCGTTGATGCTTATTCTTGATGTAAATTGGGCACAAGTGCATCTAGTGAAACTTAATACATAAGGTGGCACATCATTTCCCATTCTTGAACTAGTCAATGGTTTATTGCTCTTGTGGAAGGATCAAATGCCATTGGAAACCAATTTACATCAGCTACTTTGACAGTTTGACTGAACTTGGTAACACCTCCACGCATTACTGCAGAAAAATTGTATCTAATATTAGCACTTGGAATAATGTACTCTTACTGAGACACATAGAACTAAAGCACACCAGGAGACAGCCAACCCAACTACACAACTACCTAATGTCTTGGATCTTGACAATCCGGCTCATTCTATGGGTGAAGCCTAAAAATGTCAGTTAAATGATTTTTAGGCAATTGTAGCATAAGAAATCAATTTCCCACTATAGTCGAGGCAAGGCTAATAAAACTAATGTAACCCGGTGCTATAAGGTTCCTCAGGTATGGGGAAGGACCATTGTACACAACCTTACTCTTGCATATGCAAAGAAACTGTTTTCGAGTTTAAACCCATGACCAATTGGTCACCATAAAGCACAACTTTACCATTGTGCAAGGGTCCGAGTTGAGGCAAGGCTAAAATACAAAACAAATATTGTGATCAAAGCTTGTAACCCTATACTAAGAGTTTTTTAACCCGTAATTTTAATGGTTCCCCATTCTCGTGTCTCCAAGACTCTTTCATTGGCAAAGGGAAAATTCTTCAGTCACTGCCTAACCTAGAATACTGTCATATTGCATCACAAAGATACATCGATAGAGGCAGTAGTGGCTGGCGCAGAAGTAACAGCATGAGGCAGTTAGACCAAGACAGAAAGAGTGATTAACAGTATTGTAAGAGTTAGAAAAAGGGATGGTTATTACTAGTGTTCTCTGTAAATTTTCTCTTTCTGAGTGTTATTTTCCCTGTCTTGCACTAGTTCTTTATCCATCTTGTATCACACTTCATAGTAAATAAAGGCTACAACAGAAAAATTTTATTTTCTAGCTTCAATTTCTGCTTTTCTTGCAGATAGTCACAACAAACACTGGGTAGTTTTCCGCCTAAACGACATTGATAACACTATCAATCCTAACGTATGGTAAAAAAGGGAAAAGCAACAAGAACGAATATCCATCACATTCAAATTCAAGAACACAGGCTCGAAAACAAACGAAAAACAACACAAATTAGGTTTAAAAACAACGATTCAAATTAAAATCACAGGAAACATGTTAAACCCTAAAAAAGACATGGAAGGGCAGAATCATGGTAGGGTTGGGAGAAGACTCACGAGTGATTGAGAAACAGAGCTTGGAGAGCGAAACCCTAGAGTGGAGCACGTGATTCTGCCATGTCGAAGCTGCGAGAGAAACTGAGCAGCTTTAGCTTCGCAGTCTTCCCAAACAAATATCTGTGCTGGATTGGATTTGATTCTTTTTTCTTTTCTGTTTTTACTGTCTCTCTCTCTCCTTTGTTTTTCCGATCGATTCTTCCTTTCTCGTTTTATATGGGTCGTGACATTGCGGACTGTGGACCATTTTCTTTTGTTTATCAGCAAAAAAATGCAATTTGGGGTCTTTTAAAACGGAAAAAAAAAAAACAAGTTTCCTTATAAATAATTTTAAAAGATTGATTTAAAAAGTAAATAAGATTTGTTTCTTAAAATCCATAAAAGAAAGAGTTGTTTCTTAAAAAAAATAGAAATTTAATTTATTTTTAAATAAACAATTTAGACAAATACATAAAAAACAATAAAAAAATACTTATATTATTAATAAAAACATTTAACAAAAAAATTATTTATTGATTTACTGTGTTATTACCAAAAAGATTTCCTGTGTCATCTAATTATCCTTTAAAAATAGTAAAGAAAATCAAATTTGTTGAGAGTTGAGATTGTGACTTTATATTTTTTTTTTTTCAGAAAAATTATAATTATAGGTATTTATGTTGAGTATTAAATTTACCTATCATAAATCTATTTTAGTTAATTAAGTAGTATTCATGTACATAGTTTAAAATGGAATCTAACTCATGTTCTTGATTTTCTATTTTATTATTTAATCAATAAATAATTTTTTTGTTAAATG
>PYAF01000301.1:2742682-2764160 GCA_007407185.1 Glycine tomentella
CTTATTAATATGACTAGAGGTAGTATTCATGTACATAGTTTAAAATGGAATCTAACTCATGTTCTTGATTTTCTATTTTATTATTTAATCAATTCTAAATTTTAATTCAATTTAATTGAAATGAACTTAAATTAGATGAATTTTCAATGATTTTTCTATTTTTTATTTTTAATAAGTAATAAATAAACCATTAAATATTATGAAGATATTTTAAAAAAATTAAAATAATAAACATATCGTAGTCAAATGATACAAGTCTAAAGTTAATATATTTTGCATCATATAATTTTTTCTTATTAATTTGAAATTACATTTTGCCGAGAATATAACATAAGAGTAAATTAAAGGAAAAATATGATATACTTTTTAAAATTTGTTAAAATTATACTACCTCTAGTCATATTAATAAGAAATAAATTGAAGTGTATTTTAATATGGACTATCATATCGTTGTTACATTATTAATTAATGTTGTTACATGTTAACAAAAATTAACAATGATAATGGAGAAAAAAGTGTAAGGACTTTGATTGGTCAAAATTTAGATTACATACTAAAAACATAAATCCTAAAAAGTTTGGAGACAAAAAAGACAAACAATCTAATATTACATTTTAAATTTAAATATCTTATTAGTCTCTTAAACTTAAAATATTATTTTTATCTTTCAAATTTAAAATTAATTATTTTAGTCCCTATAAGTAAAAGAAAAAGAAAGAAGAAGCGTGTTTTAGTGTTTTTGCCCAAATGCCATCTACCTAATTGTCGCCACAATGAATAATTTTGAAAGGAAAATGTGGCAGGATGTTTGATGTTAAGAATATAAAATTAAATGTAAATGATCTGTAATTTGTTAGTTGTATAAGTGAAAATTTTAACGATATTTGAGACAGGGAGACTAAAATAATTTATTTTAAATTATAGAATTAAAAAATCAATATAAGAAACAAATTTATTTTAAATTTAAAATATATTTAAGTTTATATCTTAAAACAAAAATGCAATGACTGGGCTAGAATTGTCAAAACATATTATAATCCACATATCAATATGGTCCACCATGGATTTGAATTGGGATGAAAAAATTACAATTTTTTATTAGCTTGAAAATTAGACTCAATTCATTAAGATTAAATCTATGGTGGATTGGATTGGGTTGGTTCACCTGAGTTATTTAAAGAAGGGAGAGAACAATGCAATTACTGCACAGGGCAGGACAGCCTGCTCAATCAACAGTGTTTGTTTTCCAGAACTGCATGATTAATGGTACCGAGTAATTCATGGCATTGTATTATAGCAAGCCTAAAGTTCACCAGAACTATCTGGGGAGCCCATGGAAGGAGTATTCTAGAACAATTTTCATCCATTCATTCTTGGAAGCCCTTATCACACCACAGGGCTGGATGCCATGGAGTGGGGATTTTGCACCGAAAACACTTTATTATGGGGAATTCGAGAACTCCGGACCTGGTTCTAATCTGACTCGGAGAGATTGCTGGAGTAATCAGGTCCCAGCCGAGCACGTGTTCTCGTATTCAGTGCAGAGTTTCATTCAAGGAGATGATTGGAATCATCATCTCAGTTAGTAGGCAATTCTAAGAGTGATCACTGAGTGAGGAACAGGAGGAGTGATCATATCAGTTAGTGGGGATTTTTTTTTTACATCCACTTTGGAACTGCCGATACAATGAAGATGTCAAAAGCCATAGGGAGAAATTGGGCCATGTCAATTGTGGTGGCAGATACTGAAGGTTGATAATTGATCCTACCACTTTATTGGGTAGGCCCTCGACACAAAAGATTAATATTTTTTAGCCTGATGGCTGTTATAGAATCTTGAACTGATGCAGAAAAACTAGTAGATTCCTCAAATATTTCCTTTCTATGTAAAATGGGAAAAAGGATACGGAGGGAAAACCCACTATTCTTGCTAGGTAACCTTAATTATGAAAGTTATTGATGAAACCACGGTGTTCCCAGGCATAGCAGGAAGCTTATTACATCATGTTATTTTAGAGGTGCATTCCTTGTTTCATGTATGCATTTTAATTTTGTAGTTACGATCTACCTGCGGTAAAGTTATTTTAGAGGATGAGTCCTGACACAGTGGTAAAGTTGTGCTTTGATAACTTGTTAATCATGGTTCGAATCCAGAAACAGTCTCTTTGTATATGTAAGGATAAAATTATGTACAATATCTCTCTCAGTTACCTTTGCATAGCAAGGATCCTCTGAGTAATGAGATAAATAGTTTTTTTAGGGCGAGGCCTGACACACTTGTTGGTCATGGATTCAAATTCAGAAAAAGACTCTTTGCATATATAAGGATAAGGTTGCGTACAATATCCATCCCTCTTACCTTTGCATAATGAGAAGCCTCTGAACAATGAGATACTTAGTATTTTTTAGTTACAATCTACCTGCCGACACGATATACATTTTAATGGAGTGGAACAAATCTAGCAAGCAGTCACATGCTGCTTAAAGGTCTTGAGACGTTTTCAAAGCAATTCATGTGTTCACCTTTCGTTGACTGGCATAGTGAGTGATTAGATTGTATTTTTAATATCATGGTAAATCGCAGTGGCGGGACCTTCAGTTTAGTTCTTCATTTTAAAAAAAAGAAAATCTTCTTGTCTTTATATGGGTAAAATAATAGTGTGGGTTTTGTTGCTAAATCCGGTTAACTTATGCGTCTTACTATTTGGATTAACTTAGGTTTAGTTATAAATAAATAAATCAACCGCGTGTACATGATAGTTGGACAAGACACTGATAATTTGTTAACCATAATTTTGTCCTGAAACTGGCTCTGTAAATTGTGGGTTAGAAAAGAATGAAGAATCCACCGATCATGATGGAAGAAGATTGGTATCAAATAAAACCAAGATGAAAATTGCAAAAGATTTAGAGCTTTGAATTGAAAAATCAAGAATTATATGCTGAGATCAAGAACCTTGAACAGAGAGAATGAATCTTGTGACATTCAGAATGAATTTGAATTCACTAGTCTAAAAGCCAAAGAATATAACAGGTCCTACTTATATACAGTCAAGTGATTCATATATTAGAGAACCGTATTTATTGTATTTCATATAATAGTTGGTTAGTTATTATTTTGCAGAGTTAGCTGCACAAAAAAGAAAGGGACAACTAATTGAAATACATAAATATGGTTCTCTAATATATGAATCAGAGACTGGCTCCTCTATCTGCTTTAGGATAGGAAATGATTGGCTATGCATCTTCAAACCAAAGAATAATGCTTGTGACTTGCATTCAAGTATGGTGGCTGCACTGGAATGCAGGTCTGCAGAAATTTCAGAGAAACTATAGTATAAATTGTACCAATGTGAACTGTTTGTGTGAGTAATATCATGCCAATACAAATCTTCTTTTATCCGGATCTCTGTAGTTAATATCTTAAGTACAAAGTTTGTTCCACACTCAAAAGATTGTGGCTAACGACGATTCACTCATGCCCTCTTGGGATGATAGTTTTCATATTATGCTGAATTTGTCTAAGAATGGTTCTGCAATTTCCTTAGATGTATACATTGTTGAATACTGTGTATTAGTTCTACCTGCTAGGTCTCTGTCCCCATACTTGGATACCTTGTGGTTTGTTTGCATTTGTATTCAAATTTTAAATCAAATCCCAAAAACAGTTATTGTTTAATTTCAAGTCCAAGCGGTGTGATTAAATTCAAGTCCAAATGTCTGCAGGATTGGTTTTAACTTTTAGCTCAACCTACCACCTATTTCCTACCTGTCTTGTTGCTCTCGCTCTATTCATTTGCCACATGCTTAGGGTACAGACAGTTATCCTTGATTTTTGCTGCTTGTAGTCTTCAAACAAGAAAGCATTACTCATGCATATCTTGTGAGTTATGACCATGTAACAAAGAAGTATGTCTATAGGTAAATTCCTGTAAAATTGATTTGTGGTGACGTCTGTTACTTTATGATCAGAATCAGACCACAGAATAGAAAACACCATTTTTATGCATAAAAAATATGTATGCGGAAAAATGTTCTCTTCATCCCTTGTTCCTAACACTAGGAAACTTTAACATAAGAAAGGAAAATAGAAAGTGCAACTAACAACTCATAAAGCAGAAAGAGATGCTGTGGTAACTGTAGGTGGTGTTGGAGTGTAAAACTCATCATCTGTCCAATTTGTCTCTCCCCAGTGCCGCAACATGCTTTTCCAGTTGCACAAATTATCTATACATTTCTTCAAGCGCTTATCTTTAACTTTAATTCGCCAATGCCCATCCGTGTAGTTTGCTATTTCAGCCTGCCTACGATCCCACTCCAACTGTGCCTTCTGCTTTGACTTCAACAGGCAAAACTGCTGCAAAAGCTCAGGCATTGCATCATGCACCTTCCACCACTTTGCATGTGCAACATCACTAGCAAATTCATGAAAGATATCAGAATTCCAGTTGCAATCATAGTCCCGGAAGCATAACCATGGCTTCACACCTAGATAGTGAAGGACATACAAAATTGGAGGTTCTGCACCAAACAACAGAGTTTTCAATTGTTTCTTCTCTTCCTCGTCGCCAACCCAAAAATGCTTCAAGAAGTTCATGTGTCTTGGTATCCTGTGCCACCATGTAAATATTTCGTTCAAATATCCCTGGTCCCCTCCATTGTAGGACTCAATCTCATTGATATGATCCATCAGGAGCTGGAATGTGCAATTTGATGGCGCAACCACCATGACACCCGAGTTAAAGAGAGTGGCATTGTTTCCAGTGGCAGTGATTTCTGGCATTCCAAATAGGAAATCTATGTTTCTTAGTATGAGCAAATCTGCATCAATGAATATTATCTTGTCATAATCTGTCAGCTGCCATAGCCTGAACTTGCTGTAGTTCCATTCATTGTAAGCATCTTTTTCAGCTTTGGGGTTTCTGATCCTTTGTATTGTTCTAACCTTCCAACCTGCTGCTTCCAAACCACTTCTGTGATAGCTGCTGATTGTCTCATCAACAAGTATTACAAGGTCTCGAGTTGATCCAGACACGCGAATGCTTTGCGCAGCAGCTATAGCCCCACAAACATAGACATGAGCTGAATGCAGAATTGTTGCATAGGCTTCTCTGGGAGCATTTCCATTGTATACCAGTTCTGCTTACAATTAAATTATTTAATTCCTTTAGTGTCAACTTCTTGTTAAGAAAAATATAATGGCAAAAACATGATAGTAGTAGAACATGCAATAATCAACGATGACATTTTAATTCTCATGATCATGGATGAGAGTGTAGTATGTTTAAACATGAAAGAAAAGGGTGGTCATTTTCTTTATTCCTCAAGTCTCCATTTCTGTTTGTCTTTCGGGAGTCTTCAGCAACCATCAAAATATCCAGAAAATATATGTATATGTAAACAAGTCATTGTTTGTGAACAAAGTTTCAAGTTGTGGTTGTGGTTTGGTCAAGATCGGTGCGGGAAATTACAAAAGAATATGATTGATGTGGCCATAATTGTGGTAATGTGGTTGCAGAGAACCCAAAAACCTTGACATTGCAATCACAGATTTTAAAAACCTTGTTGGTGAAACATAGACATTTGCAAAAATTAACTATGCTTTTGAAGGCATATAATAATGATGTTTTGTGTCAAGAATGTGAAGGACAGAAAGAGAGCATAACTTACCCTTGCCTCTCATAGGAAGTGCAAGTTCACAAGACCCTACAGGAAGCTGGACCTTTTCTCTCAAGACACTCAAGTTTGGTTTGTATAGCCACACATTCCCTTCACGTGCAACTAGTTCTTTACATGAGAACAAATTTGGTATTGGAAAGCAGTTGGTAATGAAGAGCACATAAACGGGGTAGTTGCCTTTGAAAGAGGTTGCAAGGGAAGCAGCTGCAAGCTGAAGGTGCAATCGAGCAACGTCTCTAGACCAGTTCCCTCCATTCCTACAAGGAAGCTTCACAGCAATGAGATTAAGTCTTATGCCAGGGGATCTTAGACTTGGCAGAGAAGGACAAACAGGAACTTCAGTTTCTTCTTCCTCATCGATCCATTCCGGGTACAAGGACTCCCACGTAACATTTCTTGCAGCATACTCCAGAGGCAGAACAACATGTGTTGCATCTGGAATAATATGCTCCCATTGTGCTAGTTCAGTCTTGTTGAAATTTACGAGCCCAATTCCTTGAAGTTCATCTTCCCTTGTCAGCTTCTCAGTAATTTTCAGTATGTCATCCCAGTCAGTGGTTACATTGGACATGTAACGAGGATCTGAACCACCCCATATCCACCTGTATGCAAAATTAGACTATTAGAGATACACTCACACATTACACCACTTTCATTAAAGGATATCAAATTAACTATATAATAAAATTTTACTTCGTAGTATATATAAAACTAATGATGATTTGGTTCTTTTCTTACTCTGTATAAAGAGAATTTTGTTTCACATTTTGCGAAATTATGAATCTGATAAGAGGTAGTAGTTTATATCAATTTAACATTATAAGGAAGTTTCATGTTCCCATAAAATTGAGTGTAATAAGCATGTACTGTCACATTGTCACTCGAATATTTTTTTCATTATTAGTCAATAAAAAAATCATCATTAGCATAACTCTTAAGTTAATTACTATAAAAATAAAGAAATTATCACAATAATTTATAATTAGATAACAGTATAAATCTCTTATACTATCAGTATATATATCATTCATTCTACAAAATTTGGATGGAAAATTTACTGATGATTTTTTCTTATAGTTTCCCCTCTCGTTTTAAGAGACACCAAACTAATCATATCCTTAATACAATAAAAATTTTAATCCCTATTAAATTCACTTTAGAAAATTTTAATCTAGGGACGGAAGATATATTCGTGTTGCATTTGCAAGTGTATGTAGATTGTAGAGGAATGATACTTATACTTACCGAGTGCCAGAGCTTGATAAATGGTTGGTATTGTAAACTTCCGGAGAGTATAGGAGGGTTACAAAAGTGCCGCATATGGTTATCAATATGATAAGTTTTAAGAAAGACAATTTGCATCTTGAGCTCCTATCTTGGACAGATAAGTGGAAAGGCTTCTCTGCATCTTTTGCTTTGTTTCTTGGAAATCTTCGTTTGTATAAATCTTCACTGTACCACGTGATGATTCAGAACAAATTTACTAGGTAATAAGAAAAAGAAACAATTGTAGATATGAGTTTTATTGGTTTAGTAGACGTGTCAATCTCAGCCTCTACTCTAATCTTGGATTTTCAAGAGAGCTTTGTTATGAGAAAATTTTGTGTGCTATCTTTCTCTATAGACATTTACAAATTTTAGTCAAAGTAATTTTTTATATTTTGAGAGAATGTTTGGTAGGAGAGAAGTTTTTTTATATCTGAAAATTATTTATCCTTATTTGGTTGATTATTGGAAATCTTTAGATAAATTTTTTAAGAATCAAAGAAATATGCATATTTTTACCAATAATTTTATTATTAACTATATTATATAATTTAATAAAATAATAAATATGACATTTTTATTGTAATAAGAGAAATATTAAACTTGTAAAAATAAGATTCTCACCTCCATGAAAAAGTTTTTGTGAAAAACTAATTATAAAAACATCATTTCTCATAAATATTATTTTTTTAAAATGCATAGCAGACATGAAAAATCAACATGATTCCTTCAAAAATTAAAAACTTTTCTCCTACCAAACCAAATGTCCCTAACATTATTGATTTGATTTTTATATGATAACAAAATCACATTTCAGTCTTTTCATGAAAAACATGAATGGATCAGTCCTTAACGTTTACCGTAGTTAATGTTTACACCTCCATGTGTAATACTAGTTCAAATGCTACGTAGGATAAACATTAAACGTGTAAGCCTTACTTTAAGTGTTTACGACAATTAGAATTTTTATTGGTAACCATGATCAGTCTCATACAGTAATCATTCTGTTCCAAATCTTATATATAAGTTCATCATCATTCTTAAGCTCTACGCAAACGAATCATGATTCGTTTTCTGGCAGACAGATGTGATTTAAGGAACTCAAAAAGGCATTAACAGATTGAAACATCTCATACCTTCTGATTCTAGAGTATTTAACAGGCACATAATTCTATAATAGTGAGCATGCTAAAAATTATTATTATTAATTGCAATTCTAAACACATGGGTCCCCATAATTTTAAAATATGCAAACCCTCCAAGTGTAGAGTGTAAAACTGATAATTGCACTCTCTCTTGTGACTTGTGAGCAAATTGTATGCTACTTTATTCATTTGCAAGAAAGTTTAATTAACTCAAATGAAATAAATCGTAAAGTGTCAACCAAGGATCAGCTGTTTGTGTAAATAACATTCTTTCGTTTATTTTATAACACCAATATCATAAACCTAAAATATTTTGTAAATTGTAACAAACCATAAAACGGTGTTATTGGACCAGTTGGATATACAGTTACATATATATATATATATATATATATATATATATATATATATAGATGGTCCGTCCTAGGAATATAGAATATTGCTCCCTGCGTAACTTACTGTTGATACAGACTTGATAAACGCTAATAAAGCAAAAGGATCCTTGGCTATATAGATTTGCACGAAAGCATGAAATAAAGCCTTAGCTTCCTTAGAATGTGAATAAAAAATCTTTTGAGATAAAATGTCATTTTCATTTCCAGAAGATATCAAAGGATGTACCATGTTTACGCAGGTCCTTCCAGTTGTTTGAAAAGGGTTTCACAACATTACGATATACTTCAAATCCAACTAGGTGCATATATGCATGGAATTAATTAAGCTGTATAACACGCATGCAGTTCTCTCAATTAGAATTTTGTGCCAATTTTCCTTGGTTACTAGGAAACATGTATAGAAACTAGACATATCATGGATGATTACACAAAAAAAAAAAAAAAAAAAAAAAAAAAAAAAAAAAAAAAAAAAAAAAAAAAAAAAAGACTACAAGTTTTAAAAATTATAGGATATAACACAATTATGATACAAAACATATAAAATTAACATAAATTAAGCTTAGATAAAGGCAAGTATCTTTAATTAAAATAGAAAATTAAAACCTAGCTATTTGTTTTTCAAACAATTTTTTATTTATTTTCATTTCCTAAAATAATAATAATAATAATAAGTTTGCATTATTATAAATTTGTTTCATGTTTTTAAATATGTATTCAGAAAATGGTGAGAGCATTTAAAGTGTTAATTTTATAAGTGTAAGAAAAAATAAATAGAAACATAAATGCTTTCTCAAACTAAACAAATGCTTAATATTTTGAAAGCTAGCATTAGTTAATAAAATAGTTTTCTTGTCAAAATATTCTAATATTTTTATTTGTATTGATATAGAAACTCAAAAAAATAAAATATAGCAATAAATGCTTATTTTGAAGCATGTATGTGTGCTGCCTAACCTAGTCAATATCAAATTGAAACAGAAAAAGTAATTCCTACGAGAAAGGAAGAGAAAATATTTAACCTCAAACAGAACTCTTTATAATATAAAAATGATGGGTGTTAGTTATAAGGTGAAATGCAACCTTAATGGCTGGCTTAGAGCGAGAACAAATACATTGCCTTTTTAACATGTTGCAAGCGCAATGATAACAAGTGTTAATCAATTTAATTATCATGCTGAGTGTCAAATTTCGGGGCGTACTTTAAATTTGAGATAAATTTATTTTTATCCTCCAAATTTAATATTAATTTTTAGCCTTGTAATTTGAAAAAAAAAAGGTATTTTTTATGATCTCTTTACCCAGCCAGAAGTCCTTTATCTAAATTCTGTCAAAATAAATATTTTGAGAAAAGCATACATTTTATAATAAGAATAGAATATTAAAGTAAATTACAATATTGTAAACACTTTTAATTTGTTAGTTAAGTATGTAAAATCTCTAAATGTGGTTGGACGGAAGGAACTAAATTTTTTCTCTCTCTTCAAATTGTAGAGACTAAAAAAAATTAATATTAAATTTGGATGAACAAAAATCAAATTTATTCTATATTTGAGAAACTAAAAACATATATAAATCTAAAATCTTTTGTGATTTTCCACTTAAAAATTATTGAATACATATCATTATTACACGTTAATGTATTTAAATTAAATTCATAATAGATAGTGAACTATACAAATACACTTCTCATCTCATTATGATAATAGGTCCCAAAGAGGAAACATGATGATTAATTTGAAGCTTAGTAGGGTTTTTTCTATGTTAAAAAAACACCTGATCTTGTTTGTGATCCTTACAAGAGAAAGCAGCTGCAGGGAATGAAGAAGAAATTAATGAAGTTAAGTGAACTCACATGGATGCAGGCAAACGGTGTCTAGCTTCAACGGCATGAGGAGAAGTTCCCATTGACATTGTTCCTCTCATTTTAATTAACTATTCACCTACAGGGGCATGCAACCATCTCACCACCTGCACAAACCAATAAAACAAGCTACTTTAATGAATTAATTTATCTTAACAAAATAAATGGTCCAATCAACTAATGAAAAACTAGACTAGTTCTCCTAAAAACATAATATATAGATCAAGGTGTTCAATAGTTTATCATGTTGAAGTTGCAAATATATCTGGTGATATTATATATATATATATATATATATATATGAATTGGTTTTCAATGTATGTAGATAAAAGAAGTGAAGAGTTGATAGAATCATAAAAGAAGTGTCATAAGTAGGAAATGACAAGGCCTACATATATAGGACATAGTACATGGTAAATTTACTCCACCACCAGGCAAAAACACAACAAATAACAATCGTGAGAAGGGCAAAACATGGTTATATATATACACACACAAAGAGAGATAGAGAGATCAGCGACCTTATGGAGAACACAGAGAAGACGAAGGAAGAAGAAACAGAAAAAACACTTAATGATGGCATTGTTGGGGCGTTTGAGTCAATATAGACCGAGTGACCCTCCCAGTAACGTCCTTCAGAATTTTTCCTTCATCTTTTAGTTTCATTCTAATCTTTTGTACTCACCAACTCTGCCGCATCCATCAACTTCTTTTCTTTTCTTTTCTTTTTATTACTCCTCATTTCTCTTCTTTTTTTTTATTCTCCAGTTTAATTGGAGGAGGAAAAACTTACCTTAATTAAATTCAAAATTTAGTCTTACACTAGACACTTCTTTTACTTTAATTCCTACTAGGCATAGAAATCCTAGTGTTCCCAACACAAAAATACGTTTGCCGAAATTACAGGAGTATTATATTTTTTTCATGTATAGACTAAGGTCACGTTTGATAAAAAAAAATAAATAAATAAAATTAATTAACTTTTTTTATTAAGATAAAATCTACTTATACATTTAAAATGTTTATAAAAGTGCTCTCGTTTAATTTCCCTAAAAGATGACGTTCATTAATTAATTTTAATTTATGAAAAATTAAATTTATTTTACTTTCTTATTTTAGTTTCTTGTGTAGTTTATTCGAATAGGGCTACAACAACAAAAAAATGTCCCTTGTAAACATCAAAACGTAGAACATTTTTCATGTAGAAACCAAATAGAAGTGTATTATTGTTGAATAATATTGGATTTGCTGACAGATGATGGATAGAGCTAATTACGGTGTCAACGTAGTTGCAATGATAAGATGCTGTTTTGATGTTTTGAAAATATGTGCTTATTTTATTAAAAAAATAGAATTATTATTTGATTTTATTTTTATAAAGACTAAAAAAAGAGTATATTTATTTACTTTTATAAGATCAAGATAGAGATTAATTTGTAAATGCTTCTTTACGTAAAGATCAAAATATACAATTTTTATATAAAATTTAACACACAAAAAATAATATTAAGAGATGGGATTTTTAATTTAAGCAAATGTTTATTTTACACTCCTAGTGACGTAATATCAACTATTAATTTCTATTTGACAAGCCACTGTAATACGGAGCAGACATTGTGGCACTCGATCGATTGGCTGTGGAACTAAATAGTTAGCAAAGTATGCATGGCCTTTATTTGCAACGGCTTCTAAGATCTTCTAAGTTTTAACTATACAAAAAGCAGTTAAATTTTCTCGAAATTGTTCACCCCAAATAAGAGAAGTTTAATACTAATTAAGGGGCCCAATATGCAAACATTTTGCCCTTTTTAATTTCTTGCTATTTCAATACTGAAAAGAGAGAGTGCATGAGTTTATTATTGCATTAATCTTGAGTTATCAAACTTCCTATTAATTAGTCCATGATTAAGTCGGAATTTTGTTATTAAATAGAGAACAAAATCGAAAATCGAAAACCTAAAAACAAAAACTATCGTTTTAGTGAGAGTTGTTGCCACTTGATAGGGATGATTAGGTTAATGAAAATAATTGTTCATTGGATTTAGAGTAAAGGTGACCACATGTCCCAATCCCATGTGTCAAATAGGAAAACCCAATATTCCTACTTTTGTACCAATATTGGGAAATGCCTTTACCAAGGAAGCCTGTTAAAACTTTTAACTTTTATATCCCTCCCTGTCAGACTTTTGGCCCTTGATTTTGATTTGTTCATGTTCAGGGTTTGCATTCCCTCCCTAATTTTTTCTCTTTTATAAGAAAATGCCTTAGTTAATTGCATATCAATTGTAGGTAAACACTCTTATCATCATTAATTTTTCTCTTAATGTTTTATACTAATGAAGTTCATCTCTGCATTTGAAGAAATTGGGTGGCAACATCAAGCACCTAATCAGCTGCCAAGACAACTACAAATAACACGAGTTTATTATTTTTTTGCTCTTTTCATTCATATAAAGCAAATATAATGAAATTATCCTTCAGATTGATGACATTCGTTTAGGTGTCCTTTCATAGACTATTTCACCAAACCCATGGTCTTGGCACTACCAAAAAGGTTAATGAACTGAAATATAAAAAAATTCTTATTAATCAAAAAAGGAACATTGCACTAGTTGACCACCCCTGTTCCTTCCTGCCTCCAGGATTTGTTTTACTTTTACGGGTCTTAGTCTTTGAACATTAAGACATACAGTTTTAAAAAATTAAAAAAACAAAATTGATTTTCCTACATCCTTGGTTCTGTAAAGTGGCAGTAAATGTGACTTCCTAGTCAGCTTTTTCATTATTACACACAAAAAAAACTAAATTCTACCTTACATAAAGTTGTCATAATACACTTAACCACTTGATTTAAAATTACTTTTTATTTATCCTCTTGATTTATGTAATATGTAGTCTTGGGGGTGAGTTTTCTTTACACATTCATTTTACACTCATTCTTTCTTTTCTAATAACATCTTTCATTTTTTTTTCTCTCTTCCATTTTTTTATCCTTTTTATTTCTATCTCTTTCTTCTCCACCCCACTTTCACACCATTTTTAAGGGTTAGGGGAAATAATAATTTTTAGTTAGGTGAACATTATTGGGAAGAACTCCCATTAAAAAAGGGATATTAGCTAAGTCAATGTTATAAACAATTTCTGATAGCATCATCCACTATGATTTAAGGGGGAAAAAAAGGGAAAAGAATTCAAACTCTATGTTAAAGTCCAAGGCAGAACAGGTGGCAGAGTTATAACCGAACAAGCTTGTACTTTAATGCTTGGGGAAGACTTGCTATAGTAATAAGGAAGCCTTGCACCCATCGCTACGTATGCCTGGTGTTCCCATCCCATGCATTACAATTACAATAACAAAATAAAATAAAATATATATTGAACCATTGATGAATATAGAATTCTTTATACTCTATACTGTGATGGAATGAGATAAGGAAAATGAAAGGGAATATGGAGTCGTGAGGAAGTGCGTATACTGTATTGCAAGCAAAGCAACGGTAAAGGTTATCTTCTTGCACGCTTGTAGCAGATTTTGTGCATCCTTGTTCTATCCATTTTCTTTTTTCCTTGTTAAGGAAAGGTTGAGTTTTGACATCTGAGAGTGCAGAGGAGTAAGGGACCACTTTAAAAACTTTGTTCTTTTCATTCCTTGTCCATTAGAAGGGATAGGAAACTTGTTCAACAAAATATAGAAAAATATGAATCAAAGAAGCTACATGTTATCCCATAATTATGAGTGGGCATACGAGCATGCCTGGGCTGTCCCTCCGCACTTTAAAATAATTTACACACTAACAACGCTAATTTTAGTGTTGTAACATCAAACTCGTTACATAATAATGCAGGTTCAACCGTTCAAAAGTTATTAGAGCTTGGTTATCACCCTTAAAAATGTCTCATGTTATTGGCTTCCAATTAATATCAGAACTGTGTTCCTGAGCATGCAAGCTTCTCTCTTCCTATTGACAAGTGCTGTTCACAAGAGCTTCCAGCATTACACATTGCCATGCAAGGCAGTTAGGATTATGGAAATCTCATAAGCAAACAGAGCACCGCATCTGCAATAGGATTTTCAACTGTCAAACCTAACAATTCATCCTTTTCTCACAATAAGGGAAGGAGGTAACAGTACGACTACGAGGTTGCGTAATAAGTTAATGATTTAGGCCCACTCAAGATACCGAAAGAGGGACGGGGGATAAGAATTTTTCCTAGTTCTCAAGTCAAGGACAGGTTCATTCATTTAACTTTTGTTTTTACCCTTCTTCCAGTTATTGATTTAGGCTTAACACAATTCATTGTCTTTCTGGGATTACAATAAAACTATCAAGTTCCAATTCAACAAAAAATTAGCAAACTCAGCATCAAAACTCGGAGATAAGGGTGTTCTGAGATTTTTCTTTTCTTTTCGTTTCTCAATTACAAGATTCGGTCGAATTATTCTTACATAGCAATGAATATTTTCCTCTAGTAGTAAAGCAGAGAATAGTTTTATTTTTCAAACCATGTGTAGATAGATTCAATAAGCAAAATCAATATTCAGATATCTCACGCTATGGGGAGAAAACACAGTATCAGCATTACATTCGATAGAATCACAAATCAGATCCAGATTTATCCTCTTTAGGAGGTGCAAATTGCCTGCTAAGACGAGAACGTGTCCAGGGATCAAGGGGTGCTCTCTGTGGTGGCTGAGGAGTTGGTACCTTTGCCTGCCTAAGCTCATTTTCTCTGTCAATAAACCTGTTTCAAAGCATATAATTTTTTAAAATACGAAGTTTCAATTTCAACCTCCTCATTATAAGCAACTTCGAAGGTTTGAAGTATTAAACTATAACAACACAACATATTAGGCAACAACATCAAGAAGATGAGAAAACAATCACTTAAGTGAAATCAAGTGGGGATACCCAAATAAACCTAAAAAATTAGTCTAAAACTAGACTATCAAAAGTAAGTGGCAATGTACTCACTCGATATAGGCCATCGGTGCAGCATCACCCACTCGAATACGGGTCCGAAGCAATCTGGTGTATCCTCCAGCTCTATCCCTGCATAACATAATCTCAGGTCAGTGTTACAGCTAACTACCATAAACTGAAAACTGAAATTATATCAGGTTTATTACTTACTTGTACCGATAAGCCAGTTCTGTAAACAGCTTGTGAAGGACATCATCTCCTCGCACAAAACTAGCAGCACGTCTTGCAGCATGTTGGGATCCCTAAAATAATTCATAATGTAAATTATAAGCCAATGCCAGCAATGAGCAATCAAGCTAAATAGAAAAAAATGGCTACCCAGACAAGTTAATTCTCAAGGCTGAGGTGATTTTTTTTTTTTTTTACATTTATCTGTTTCTAGTCAACTGTATACTGGCAAGCATGTTGACACTAGCAATCAGAAGTCGAGTAAACGGAACATGGCAGCAGACCAAAAATCAGCCATAGTTTTATGGCAGAGGAAAAAGGTAATGTCAGACAAATGTAAACTGTAACAAACAGCCTTGTAGAAAGTAAATAACAAAGTATAATAGTTCATATAACAGAAAACATGATTATGTTTTTCATGCAAATTAATTCATCATATAGGGACAAGTTCACAATATAAAGTATGACAAAATCAAATGAATAAGTATTAAAGGGAAAGAAAACACAAATGAGGACTCTCTCCCCCCCTCCCCCAAACCCCAACTTGCCATATGCCCTGATTGAGGTGAAAAAACTATAGAATACTGAAATGGAGGGGTAAAATAGAGGTCATACAGGTGCAAAAAAAAAAAAAAACTGAGATGGACTCATAGACCTAACTTGTCCTAAAAAATTATAAAGTCAATAGATAGGTTTAAAAGATAAGTGATTTCTCATCTGTGGCTGCCAATAAATGGCTCCAATACCATGGCACAACAAAGAGAGCTTCCACACCTGTAGGAGCGAAAGTAACATTAAAATTTCTATTTTACCCCTCCAAACCGTATATTCTAGTTCAACCATTGCATACCCGGAAATCTGGATGGCATCAGCACCAAAACGCACCTAGCCATTCCCCTACAACGGCAAGTGGCAACCATACTAGCACTTCAACAGTTGCCACTAACAAATACAGAGCTTCAATAAATTTCAAAGTGCATATTGAAGTAAAAGCACCAAGTACAACTTTAACAAACAGAAAAGGTATTCACATTTCCACAATTTCACACATCAACCACCCATCCCCACCTTAACAGATTCCTCCCTGTTTTAAAACCCATCTTTGAACACAAATCAAAAGAAGCTGCACAAACAGTCAAACTCACAGTGCAAATCAACTGACCCCAACATGAATTAGAATTAGAATCATAAAGAAACTCATACACACCTCCTTTCCAAGCTGCACCATATTATCCGCGAGTCTTCTGATCTCTTTCGCCTGCGACCAAATTACAAACACGTTATGTACAATCTGAAATTCACAAGGTCGTAAAAGACGTCGCCTTGATTTGTACCTTGGCGACAGTAGTTTCGATGCGCTCGTGCTTCACCAACTGCGAGACCATGGTTCTAGATAAAAGGGAACGCACGATTCAGCATCTCTGAAAACCAAATGAAACAAAAAAATAAAAATAACGAATGAAATGAAAGTATGAACTAACCTGAGCATGGACATTCGGTGACCGGTGGGTCGACCCAATTTCCTGAACTTAGTCATCTTCGCAGAAACGCATAAACCCTAACCCTAACCCTAACTAGCGAGCTAGCTTTCTATCACTGCACTCTGCACACACTGGAACTGGCGCAAACGAGGTATCCGCTTCAGTTCGGATGCTGGGCATGTTGAACAGCCCAATATTTTGTGTTTTGAAGAGTGTGTACAATTAAAGTTTTTAATAATTTTTAAATATAAGTTATATTTTAATTTATGATAAATAATTTATATTATGATAAAATAAAATTATTTTAATTATTTATAATTTTTTTAAAATATGAAAATTTATTTATTTTTATATGTAAGAATTATACTCAAAACTCAACCACTGAAGTTTTACAAACTCTTAAAAGCACTCCCTTATTTTTTTTAAATATAAACATATATTATCTATTAATGTTATCTTTTTGCCTCTATTTATATAATTTGAACCTATTGTTCATCATTTTCATCCCTTGTCAACTTTTTTGTTTTATTTGCTAGCTTTTTTTTAGTTTATTAAATACTTTTTTATGCTCATTGCATTTGATTTTAATATTTGTGTTTTTATTGTTATATTGTAAATAAATTGTTTTTCTTTACTTGAGATCTTGGATTTGTATTTGATCACATATATCCTCACAATTTTACTCGAGACATAGAATCCCTATTTTGAAATTATGTCAAAAACTCAATCACTAAATCCAAGGAAACAAGAGAATAATTTGTTCAAAGAAAAAACACATGATCTAAGTTATATAGAATTATGTTTCTTCAATTTTTAATTTTGGTATCAAAGAAGTTTAGGTCAATTGCATCTTAAAGACTCTTTTGGCAATAAAAAAATGGTCACAAATTGTGAAATCAAAAACATAATGAATAAAGAGGAACTAAAAATAACATTTCGAAAATTTGAGGGACTAATGAAAAAAATTTTAATAAAAAAAATCACTCAAATTTAAAGGACTAAAAATATATTTAAACTTTTAAAAAATTACCTCCATTTGATAATCTAGAGAAAAAATTTATCCCCATTTGATGGAAAAAGCTAAAGATTAGAACTCTCAACACCTTTATTGATTAAAATTATAAACATGAATCAAAGTAGTTTCTCCTCACACAAAAAAAAAGTAACAATACATGAATCATCTTTTGTTTTAAACACTCAATCAATGTTTCTCATTTTTTTATTTTTCTTTTTCTATCACATCATAAATTCTATTATACTTAGTTTTTAAAAGTGTTAAATATCATATGAAGTGTTTATGAAACATTTTTAAAAAATAAAATTAAAAAACTGACAAGATGCAATTTATTTTGGAAAGAAAAACATTCCGAACATACACGAATTAGACAACCTTATAGACAATCTACCAAATATAGCAGCAGCCTATGAATCTACTAAGGAAGATAGATCTAAAACAAAACAAACCTAGAAAAGCCTAAAAGAAAACAATATTGTTTAAAATCATGCTAAGGGCCCTTTCCTATCCAAAAATAAATAAATGTAGTTCTGAACGAATAATTTTAAAATTCCCAATTAAAAGGTCCTTATAATTATAAGGATAAATAGATATTTTTATCCCTAAATATATAAAGTATTGATAAATTTGTTCTCAAAAGATTAAAATTCAAATTTTATTCTCCAAAAGTAAAAAAAGAAATGCGACAAATATATTCATATGTTAACTTGTGTCCGTTATAGTTAATGAAAGAGCCTACATGACACATTCATGGACAAATTTGTCAACTTTATACACATTCAGTCACAAAAATGACTATTTATCCAAAATATAATTTTATCTTTATCTTCCTTCCTTTTTTAATCATTGCAAGCGTAATATTACAATAAACATTTAAAAAAAAATATAAAAGCAAGCATAAATTAGAACAAACATAATAATAAACATAATATTGATTAATAAGTATAATCTGTCTATTGCTTTAAAATTTCTAATGTGACAGCAAATTATTCAAAATATGATACTCAAACAAAAATGCATAGCCATTAAGTTAATTCTTACAAAAAAATGATATTCAACTTGATTTTGTCACTATTTAATGTTGTCACAATAGAAATTTCAGATCAACCTACAGATTATGTTTAGAGCATCTCCAATGGGAAGTGCTTGGTGGGTTTCTTAGTTTGAGGAATTGTTTCTTCTAAAAAACTCTCTATTGGAACGAATCTACCTGACAAGCGAGTTTCTCCCTCATGAATCCGGGTTTCTAATATAAAAAATTGTTTCTTAGCATATTTGGGAACATTTCGAAAATGACAATAACAATAATTAATTTTATGTAATATTTTTTATTTTTCATCGTTATGTTTTTCATTTCAATGTCACTGTGTTTAATTATCTATTATTATGTAAAAAATTATTTTTTTATTGTTACGCATTTCGTTTCAATGTTATGTAATTCTATTATTTTTAATTGATATTTAATATTTTCTTCAACTATTCATACTTATTATTTATATTCATAAAATTTGAAAAAACAAATTAATTATTTATTGGAATAATAATTAAGTTTTAATAAAAAAAATATAAAAGTGTGAATTTTTTGGAGTTTCTTGCAGTTTCTTGCATTGGAGCATAGGAGTTTCTTATGAGTGACATGACATTGTGGAGACCACAAAAAATGCTACGAGGACCACAAAAATATGAGTAAGAAGCTCTAAGAAATACATATAAGCACTCCCCATTGGAGATGCACTTATTAATCAATATTATGCTTATTATTATGTTTATTCTAACTTATGTTTGTTTTCCAATTTTTAAGGATGAAGTTAACGAATGAATAAATTTGTCGTATTTTTTCCTCTTTTGAGGACTAAAATTTGAATTTTCATCTTTTGAGGTTGAATTTACCATCGCTCTACATATTCAGGGATGAAAGTGACCATTTAGTCTAATTATAAACATCAAAATCGAACATGAAGTAAAATAATTATTCTATCATTTCTAACTCACGTCAAACACAAAGCACACATGTTAAACTACAAGTCAATGTGCTATCCTCCATAGGAGAAAGAGGGCATACAAATCACAAAATTATAATTTTACTAAAATATATCAAATAGAGTATGTTTGGATAGAATGTTTTTAAATTTCAGAGAATGTGAAATATAGAGAAATTGAAATGCATCAAATAAAATTCTTGAATTTAAAAAAAAAAAAAGAAAGTTGTTTGGATAAACCAATTTAACTCCAAAGTATTACACTCACAAAGAGGAACAAGATGTTGCATTTATAGACATACCATATAGGAAAAGAGATTACTCATATTGGTTCTCACACTACTTGGAATCTCGTGAAAGTCAGCCACTGTTCATATTTCCTTCCTTTGAGACACGAACGGACTTTATTCGACGGTGACGATGGAATCGACATCGTCGTCATCCACGTCGAAGCACCACCGAAGCTACTGGTGGTGGAGCAAGTGTGACTTCTTCCCGAAGAAGTCATTCCAGAACGGGAAATCCTGCCGCGCAGCCCTGGCCGCCATGTGTCCACGCCTCAAGGACCGGCTCCTGAACCGGTTGAGCGACGCGCACAAGCTCCTGGTGCTCCCACGCGCCAGCGACCACCACATGAACTGCTGCCTCACGTGGTGGGACCTGACCTGGCTGGCCTTCGGGTCCGTGGTGGGCTCCGATACCACTCCTTTTGAGCGCAAGAGAGGAACAAGCACAAGAGAAAAACAACGCGAAACGAACGGTAGAGGGAGAGGAAGGACCGAGAGTATCTATATTTGTAGCAAACATATGTCCAGCCTTTCTTTTAAATACAAGAAAAAACATTTAAAAAAGGGATATCTATATATGTATTTTCAAGTGTATTCAAACCCCTCATCTCTCACGGCATACAAAACAGAATTGACCAATATTTCATTCAAGACCAGTATTTAAAGAAATAATAAAATACAAGGAAAGGAGAATAAAGATCGAAGGCTATCCCTTCGAAGTAAAATCTGAGAATCATTTAAATTCCTCGAAACTGTATTGAAAAAAAAATGTATATCTCATCTTTCTGAGACATAACCTACATGAACAAGGTTTTCCTAAGGTACTCTATTCATCTCTAAAGCCACATAATTGGGCAGCTCTACAGCATAAATTACAATGAATGATGGCCCATGGCGATAATTTAGGGCGAACATTGTTGAATCTGCAACAATGAGTTGAAATTTCAAGAATATAAATAAAATCCTTTCCCGAGGATCTAAAATTGCGTCCCAACCACACTAGGTTGTAAAATTGCGTCCCAACTGTAACGACCGCTTCTACTTCGCTTTTTATTACGCATTTATTTTTATTTGCTAAAAATTTTTGAAAAACAGAAAGAATAAAAGTTCAAATGAACCTTGGTTAATTTTCAAAACGAATTTAGAAATGAAGGTTCAAATGAAAATTCCATTGATTTAAGAACTAGTTTAGAAATTATAAGAGTGTTACGCGTTATCAT
>PYAF01000301.1:2770315-2782563 GCA_007407185.1 Glycine tomentella
CTGTAAAAAATCTTACATTTTCTATCAATTAGAATTCATTTTTTTGATTGAATTTTATGGTAATTATTAAAAAATTTAATAAATTTATAAAATATGACCCTATATAACTAAATAGTAGTATATAAATTATTTAACATTGTCAATATATATTAATTAAATTTTGTAATATTTTATAGGCAAATTAAATACAAAATTTTATGTTACTTGATTTTGTAGGAGACCATTAGCAATAACTAAAAAAGATTTGACTATATTTGAGATTTACAGAATTTAAATTCAAATATTATAGGCAAAATGCTAGAGTTTGCAAAGATCTTACTTAAATTACATTTAAGCTCCTATAAAAAAAACATAAATTTATAATTTTTTTTACTAAATGGTTAAATAAAATTTTCAATTAATAAAAAATAATTAAAATATTATATCAAACATAGCTTCTATAAGCAATTGATAGTTTTAACGTTTCAAAGCACAGGACTTACAACCTTGTAAAAAAAAAGGACTTATAAGTTATAACGAGTATAACCATTTAAATTAACTGCTGATTCTAAAAAAAGTAAAAAAGTAAAATTACACTTTTATCTTTGATTATAGATTATAGATTTGAGTCTAATAATAAGTGTTTGATCTAACAAGTAATATCAAAATAAAGTCATAAATTCAAAATTCTCCAATCGAATACCGAAAAACAATAAGAATAGATTATTGACTTTACTTTATTAATCTCAAAAACGTACTTAATATTCCATCTTCACCCCATAGAAAGAGCTTGATTCAACTAGTATATTTTGAAGACAAATAAAAAAAAATTAATCAACCTCATTAAAAACTTCAATTAATCACGACCCTTTCATTAATCGCGAATCAAAGCACGATCTACATCGCAGGTGGGTTAATCTTAGTTATAATTAATTTATGAATTTATCACATTACAACACAAAAATGGGGTTGGAGTCAACGACACCTCGCCTCAAATGTCAACAAATGTGCATATAACTATTTTGTCCCGAAAGTAAATTACTCAAAAAATTCAGTTCCAAAATCCGTTTAGTTTCTCTTCCAATTTTATGTTTCTTCTCATTTCTCAACCTCACACCGTACCAGATTATTTCTCTTCCTCCGAATGAATCCGCCGGAGATTCCCTTCGGCGGAGCCCCGCCGCCGAAAAAAGAGGTTCAGCTCCAGGGCCCGCGGCCGCCGCCTCTCAAAGTGAGCAAAGATTCGCACAAGATCAAGAAGCCGCCGCCGCACCCGGCGCACCACCACCACAACCACCCGCACGCGCCGCCGGAGCAGAACCTACAACAGCGGGAACCGGTGATAATCTACTCCGTCTCCCCCAAAGTCATCCACGTCACCCCCGGCGACTTCATGGACGTGGTCCAGCGCCTCACCGGAGCTTCCTCCGGCGAGTACCCGCCGGCGGGTCGCGGCGACGTGTCGCCGGCGGCAAGGCTGGCCTCGATCGAGAAAACGAGCCCGTCGGAGAGAGAAAGGGTTTTGCACTGCAAAGATGACGACATCGCGTGGATGTTGGAGGAGGGAGTGGAAGTAGGTCAATTTCCGGGGATACTGACGCCAGAGCCGGGAACCTTGCCGCCGATTCCGGCGGAGGTGTTTTCTCCGGCGAGGGAGGCGCAAATGGCGGCGTCGTACTGGAACGACTTTTCGCCGTCGTATTGGCCGGCGAGCAGCTTCTTGGCGAGTCCGTCGGGGTTTCTTTCCGTCGCCGTGGCGTCGCCGCAGCCGTCGCCGAACCTCTTCAGTCTCTTCGACTTGTAATAGGGTTTTTTTTTTTTTTTTTTTCTTTCCACTTTGTTTAATTTTGGTGGTTATTAATTATTGAGAATTTTTATTTTCACATTATTAGTGGTAATTCTATCTTGTGCCACTGTTTTTGTATAATCAGTAGAAAAAGATGACAAAGACTTTTCCTGGTCTACTCCCCCACAAAACAACTATTATTGTTGTTATGATTTGTAACTGAGTTTCTTTTTCTTGATTCAGCTCTTACTAATTTTGTTATTGAATTGTACTTAAAGAGAATATATTGTTTCTCAATTATCTTCGTCAGAAAAGATAGTATTTGTCTATCTGCCATTATTTTATTTTAATTTTATGAAATGCTAAAAGCTTTGACGGAATATAAACTACACTAAGTCACGTTTTAAGGGTGTTTTCATTTTCTTTCATTGTCTGGTAAGATTGGGATAGATTTAGTTTAGTCTTTATTGATTTGAATTTTTAATGTAATTGCAGTTATTTATTTAGGAAAATTAGCCAATTTGGTCTTTAAAATGTGTTTATGTAATGTCACACCATCCATTTTCATGCGAACCAATCTTGGAAGATTTATCTTTAAATTTATACACTCTTAAACTATGATGACAATTTTTGGAATCTTGTCAAATAAGTAAATGTTTTAGCCCAAAATCGAAATAGTTGAAGGTTGAATCATTTTGATCAAGGAACATTGCTTGCCCAAATCGTGCATGACAAATATGAAGTAAGCATAGTGCTTTGTCACAAAGTGAAAGAGCAAGCCGAAGTACTTCTGTTAAAGGAGATTTGGACAATAGTTGTTGTGGCAGAGAATAATTCATCGATGAGATGGAGAGGGGTGAAATGAGTATTGAGTAACAAAAGCAATTAAATGAATAAATCAAACAAATCCTGATTCAAATCTAGTTCAAGCACCATTGTTTTGGCACCAAGATCCCAAATAGTAAACAAGCCAATCTAAATAATAAAGCCAGTGATATGAAGTGTCACTTAGAGGTTCCTTTTTTCTTCGCGATCTATTACTCTATGAATGTCTTTTAATTCTTCTTAGCATCATCTATTTTTCTTAGCCCAGGGAATTTTTTATTGATAAAGAAAGACCTATCCTCTGAGATATTGAGATATTATTAAATAACTAACTTTTTCCATCAATTTTTTTTCATACACAACATGAAGATCAAACTTTTGACTGCATATTTAAGAAGCAAGATTATCTACCAACTATACCACCTCATGTTAGTAACATAATCTATTATTGCATCTTTCAAATCCCCTTTCAAATTGTCAAAGTTAAGATCCAAGGATTTAGGATCAAGGTTGAGAAATAAACTAAAAGAAAGTGTGTCTTCTAGCGTAGGAGTGAAATAACAGGAAAGAGATGCAAAAACTCCTTTGCCATACAATGAATTGTTAAAAGAAGATATTCATTGATGCAAAGAATAACGATCTTTTGAGCATATTGCTCGCACTATAACTTTTGAAATCTGATGTTGTTAGTGCCAATGGTGGGAAATGGCGTTATTGCAAAAGGGCAACGATGTTATCATTATTAACTTTGATCCATTCGATAAGGTAATTTTGTAGTACTTGTACTTTGACCCAATTTCCTTACTTTCCATAGGCATGGAAGATGAGTCATTTTGAAACTCATTAATCTTGGTCTCTTGGGTGGTGACTATATATAAACCTACTTAGAGCTTAGTCTTCACTAAACCTTTTAACCATTTTTCCATCTTTGTTTTCTTCCAAATGTGAGATATGATGGGGTTATGGCGGAGAATATGAGTTGGATGGACGGTTTAAGTAGTAGAATTTGCAAGATGCTAGGGATATGACAATGAGATTAAGATGATATAGAGATAAGAAGCCTTGAATTACAAGATGAAAAAGCTCTAAATGTTGCCAAAGGAGGTGGATAAACAACTTAAAGGCCCTCTAAATTATGCACCAACGAGTAGAAAGGATTGGTTATTCACTTTAACATTTTTTCCTTTTCCATTAAGATGATTAAAAAGAGAAAAATTTTGCTAATTTTCTCGCTCACAATAATTTTTATAAAAAAAAAATATTTTGATATAAACTTTTATTTAATTATAAACCTTTAAAAAATGAAAGCTTAAATTGAGAAGAGAAAGTGTTAGTTATTCACTCCAACACTTTCCCTTCTCAATTGTCATAATTCAATTTTTTTAAAAAAATAAAATAATATTTAAGTAATAACAAGATTAAACGAAATTCAAACACTTTTAATGGTTAAATTACTAAGTCCTTAGACTAGTTGAGAAATTTCAAAAAGATTCCTAAACAATATGTTTTAATTGGGTCCTCCATCTTGCAAATTATTTTAATTTTTTTATTAAGTTCTTATGGTTTTTTAAAATCACTATAAATTGACTGAAAAATATTATAATTTCTGGTCATTATATAATTTCAAGAGTTCGATTTAAAGATGAATGGTTGATTATTGAAAAAAAATATAAGTCTCACGTCAACTAATTTTAATAACAAGATAGAGTATATAAATTAGGAGATAATTCTCACTTGAGACGATATTGAAATTTTTTTTCCATATGTCTCACATGCTTAGCACTTTTAAGTTTGGTATATAAATAACATGTTCTCACTTATATATTCTATCTTAATATTATTTATAGTTGATGTGAGACTTGAGTTTTTTTAACATAATTCTTATATAAACTTTAGATTATATAATATGAGAAAAAATTATATATTAACAATATAAAAAGTTTTACATAATCATTTAATCACAATCCATCAATATGATAATTATCTTAATTAAATAATTCAAACCATAATTTAATAATTATATGAAAGTAGAGTTGATGACATTAGACTCATAAAATATACTGAATACAAGACAAACCAAGTGATTTATTTTTATTTTTATTTTTTTTGTGTTTGAGCCGAACAAATGGGAGCTTATACCCAGAAATGGAATTTTACACGTGAAAAATTTTGTTTATTTTAATGTTGTAACTTATGTCTCAAACTGGCTTGAGTTCACGTGCCTTCCAGGGAGTGGTTTCAAATAATTTCAATGCTCATCAGGGACCTTTATTTCCCAGCAATTAAGAATAGGTCAAAGAAATATTGGTAAATAATCATTAGTGGCTTTAAAATTAAACTAGTAATTAAACTAATGAAGATGTTGATTTATGGTTTATTATTGTAACTGTAGTTGAACTATAACCGAACTAGTTGTTATTAAAAGTATACTGTTTTAAAAATTATATAATATGATAATAAAGTGAAAAAATATCAAAAAATTGTGTTAAACGAAATAATAAATGAACATAGAGAACTAAAATTTTATGATTTGTAAGAAGAAAAAAAGAGCTCAAAATAAATAAAGTAAGTGGATATTATGATAAAAATAACTAAATTATATCAAAGATGCATTCGAAAGAGTTTATTTATTGTCTATTTGAGTTTTTCTTACGTTATAATCACTTATGCAAGTGTTTGTGAGGATTTATGAAAATAACATAATATAGTTATAAATTATTATTAGTTTATTTCAATTAAGTCTTTTACGATACGATGTCTTATGAAGACAATTTACTACTATTTATACATGGTGGACGTTTTTCATATTTGTCAAAATAAACCAGAATCATACTTTAGTCAAACCGCAACCTATTTGCTCCGTTCAGACAGCTTTAATTTCAGTTCGACACTTCAAAGACTCATTTGCAAATGGGTCTTGCTAATAAGTATTTTAGGACATTAATTCAGGAAACTAAAAGGAAACAGTAATTTTCTGAGGACGTAGTTAGTATTTATCTTTGCAAATTAGCGGTTCAAAAGGCTGGACTGTACCAGTTTAAGGGTAACAAAGTAATTTTCTTCCTTACTCCTTCCCTCCTAAGCTGGTTCTCCTAGTGGATGTATTCATCACTTGTATAACTACATGATATACATATCTAGTTCTATTTAAAACTAATCATATATAATTTAAATTTCATTTAAATTAAGTCATATGATTAAAAAAAACAATTCAACAACTAATTATAAAGTTGATACGATTCAAATAATTTTTATTTTTAAAGAATGATGTGACAAAGATAATTAATTATTGTGTGCATATAAGAATGACAAATTAGATAAGAAAAATTTTCAAACATACAACTAAATAAGAAGATTTTTAAATTAAATAAAAGGATAAAATAAAATTGAGAAGACAAAAAGCTACTAATTTTTAAGTTAGCTTATTTTCCATAAACTACTTCAAGTAATTATGAAAAATAAATTAGTAAAATAAACTAAACTAGTGTACCAAATAAACTTATTTTAGTTCAAGTAGCTTATAAGTTGGTCAAATTATAAGCTCCTCAAAGCTTTATCAAACATAGCCTTTAATTCAAATTTAACATTTTTTTTTACTTTATATACCTTATTTTCAAAAGGTTAAATTATATGCCATGATATGATTTAATCGGAAACATTTTAAAGGGGAAAATATAAGATAAATATGTTAATTGGTGTATAAGGGGCTTAAAACCATGTAGACCCAACTTCTATCAAAACAAAGTAATACATCCAATCAGATTTTAGAGTATAAGTAGTTTTACTTTGAGTTTAGTTTTGGACAGCTGTTAGTACATCTGTCAATACTATTTTTTCCCTTAGTTACAGTAACTAAGGTTAGTTAACTGATTTCTCTATATAAAGAGAAACACAACTCATTGTAATCAACTTTTCATAATTCAGATTCAATAATAGAAATTCTATTTTCCTTCTCTTTACTCTCTCGAATTCTATGAAGCACCAAAAAGAAAGAATGTGAACTATCTTAGCATAATACCGAGACAAACTCCGAAGTACACTTTTATTCCTGAACATCCTTATTTCGCATGAGCCAAAGATACAAATCACCACATGCCAAAACATTTGACTAGCTTTTCGAGCTTTTGGCCCTATAAATAAACCTCGCGTAGAACGTAATGGTTCTCTAATATTTCAGGGGGAAACATATTAGTAACCCAACCAAGCAACACAACAACTGAGTAACAAAGATCACAAAGTAAAGCCTGCTAAAATAAGAGAACATTTTTCTTAATATAAATTTACCCTTGGTGGGATTCAATACATCAGAACATGACAAAAAAGTTAGAACTTCATCAAGTGACATTTCAAAAAATCCTTATCGATTGCAGAATCCATAACTACACATTTCCATTGTAGAACTTGGTTATAAACTGATCGAGCAGAAAGGTTACTAGAGCTATCAAGGGTGGCATTTTACAGCTAATGTTATATACAGCTAACCTGAAATAGTTACTTGAAAACACACAAGTAGTGTTTTTTACAACTTCCTGGAAATTAGATATGTGATTGAATCGACTAACTATCATAACATGTTTTCTAAATTTCCAGCAAAAGAATAAGATTTCGAACATACGCCCCTATACAGAACCGTGAAAATATGCCAAGTCTGAGCTGATATGAGATTTCATAGAGTTGACACGGCAGATTAGGAAGCCACCTACTATTTCTGTTTAGAGAATTAACTGGACTGAATATTCCCACTCATTGGCTTTGGTTGAAAGCACCCCACAAATAATACTTTTCACAAATTCCTGGAAAAGTAAATAAGTGATTGAATAAAATACCTAACATAACAAATTTTCTACATTTACAACAAAAGCACAAGGTTTCTAACATACTCCTATCATTTGGAGGTAATAGATGTGAAGAAAAAATGAGGAGCTCCAGATTGTTAATGACTGCCTTGAGAGCAAAATCTTGTTCAATTACATCATTCAGCACACGATCAAAGCTCAACTCATCCCTTATTCAAGAAAGAGAATATCAGAAACAAATGGCAATATAGAACATTACATTACCACTTACCAGTCAGAATGCAGAATATAATCAATTGAAGCATACCTTTCATACAGGGGAAGAAAATAGAGACCAATATTATCACTATTAAGAGGAAACATGTCAAAACTCTTGGGCCAAATAGCACACCTCGATAACATCTCTACATCAAGCAGTGTAGGAAGCACTGTTACTGCTGAAAGCACTTTTGAGCAAGCTTTGCTTGATGCATAAGCAACAAGACCAAAATCTGTTGCTTTGTTCAATATAAATTGTCCCCTATACATGAAAAAACAAAAAAACAAAGAAATGTTTATAAAGAAATAAGGTGTATAAATAGCCCTCAAAGCACAATTCAATAATATTACTTGAGAACTTTACATCAACGATTAAGGACAGGATAAAAGCAGCATCAACACAGAAAAATAGAGAAAAAATCTCACGTCCAAACTGGATCACTAAGTGGGTGAGCACGACTATGCTGGTCAAATTCTGGATATTTAAGGTGCTGAGTCGTCAAGGCTTCATATTTCTCATGCTCCAATGCTTGCTTGTCAGATGAAGTATTTAAAGGATCTTTAGGTGATTCAGGCTCCTCATAAAGGATGTTTTTAACTTCAAGGATCGGCTGTCTCTTCTCAATGTCATTTCTCCTAAGGCATTCAGCATGAAAACCTTCAGATGATCTAACAGATTTTGGTTTTCTAACTGCAACACTCTCCTTTTGCATTTTCATCCTTTTATATTTAGCTTCAGCAGCATGACTAATGCGCTTGCTTTTTCTCAATTCTTCGGATTCACATTTTTTGGGATTATTTGGAGCACAGTCCTCACATCTCCAGATAATTGTCCCATCATCTTCTGTGTGGAACTTATCTAGACAATAACTGCAAATATATAAACTATCTGAAAAGCACATTTTACATATATCAAGCCAGAAAAGAAGTACACAACATCTTAGGTTCCAGTTTTATCACAGCAAGGGCCAACTTGGGAGCACCTTCATTTCTCTACTCGAAACACGAGTATGTGGGAATTGTGGGTCTATTCAAACTACATATCAATATATAAACTGATGCAATGTAAATTAGAATCCTAATTAGAAGAATATTAAGCTCCTTGATCAGTTTACTACTTAACTGTACACATATACAATATTAAGCACATATATTGTATGCACCTAGTTTATCATATATAGTTGCCTCAAGAGCATCAAAGGGATTTAGTGAAATATTAGCTAGTTAGTCATTTGAATTTACAAATGCAGCAACATTTCTCTAGACTAAATCTTTTCCGATATGAATTAATAATAAATCTCAAAGTGCTTAGTCATCTTCATAAAATAAGTGATTGAAGGTCATATGTAGATAGGCTTGATAATCCATAAAGCTTCATTGGTTGTGACTTGTGATCAACATATGTTCACCTTCTTCAGTGACTGCATTAATCATAAGATTTCACATTTGTAGTTCTCATGTTTTATACTCCATGGGAACTGCAATATTTGAATTCATACACTGAAGATAGATACTTTAGAATTGAAAATATGTGTCATAGTCAATGAAGCTCATAAAGTGATAATCTATAATCTATATAATCTACAATTCTATACATATAGCTTCTAAATGTAGTCATTCAATAAAAGACCAAGCAAATTGATATTGTTGGTAGATTTATAAGGGGTAAAACTAAAAAACATAACTCCTGAGAAATTCCTGCTGCAATTTTCTGGCAGATATTTTTGCTAACTCCTCAAATCAACTATATATTTTACAACTTACAAGATAAAAACAATTAATATATAGGCTCCAGCTTGAGAACATGTTAAAACATATAATGTATGCGTACAGCAGTCAGTTCATTAGTTCTAGTTTTCAAGTTTTCTCTTATTCAATGCCAAATTAACACATTCTATCTCATATTATAATGCGAGTCTCAATTTTTTACCTTACTCTTGAAATCTTGTTGGACAATAAAGAAATTAGTGTAAATGTTGAAAATTACAGAGTAACCATGACATCCTACTTTTTTTTTCCAATATGTAAACACCGGAGAGACAAATATGTCAAATTCAAATTCTGTTCTGCAATATCACATAATGTGAAAAACAATACACTAACAAACCATATGGTATTATCTGATAATACATTTTTTGTTGCCACAATAACGTAATACCTTCTTGTTTAGCAATAGTATAGATTCTAACACCAACACTGGATCAATTTTGAATTTTATTAATACATAGATATCTACTTTTTTGATAAAATGTAGACAACATACTTTTGGCTGAAAAAATAATGTACATTTCAAAATCAAATAACAGAAATAGAATCCACAATTAATTATTTTAACCCTAAATCAAAGTATTGTCAATGATTTAAAAGTGAGGATGACAACTCAGTACACATACCTATGCTCAGCACAAGATTTACACTGGTCGCAGTATATGAGGCTCTTCAAATCTCCCTTATCACCACATATTAGACATATATTTGCCTGTCAAGTTCATTGAAACAATTATGGACGCACATTCTAATATTAGGCCATGAAACAAGCTATAAGTTGAAATGTTCTTAAGACAAAGGAAAAACATTGTCTATCAATAGTCATAGATAAATTCTAACTTGAGTGAATATTTACAGTGAATTGCACACAAAGTCAACAAAACAATCACAATATCTAGTATTCATTATTGCTTAAATATCCACTAAACATATTAAGAAAATGGGGGCAACACAACAATCAGCAAAATGTAAAATCAGATATTCCTTAGCATATCTCCTATTGGAACACGTTAACAAATACGGGCATTGGCATTCTCTTGTTCACCTAAAGCAACTCAAATGTGTGTCAATTACAAGTTACAGCAAATTTCTATGAAATTGCAACTTATAGCTCACAAAATTTAAAAGGATTTTGAAAACAAGCTACATCAAAATTATTTATAGAATATTTGTAGCTTATTTTACCTTCAAAGTGTTGACAATATTCTTCAAAATCCGAAATGTAATTTTGTTAAAAAATTACAACTTTATACAAAATTATTGTAGCTGACACATTTGCATGCTGCTTCTTGGGCCACATACATGGGGAACTGGGGATGCCCCTAAAAAGTTGTCATAAAAGTATGGTTATTATTTTTTTGCTGACCATGCTAATGCTATTGGTCAGAGAAAAAAAAAAGATACTTATGTACTGAGAATTTTATGAGGGTTTTGAAGGGAGAGAAGATGGTGCATGTGCAAACTTTTGTCTTTTAGGCAAAAAAAAATATCGAATCATTCAAGTTTGACTACGACTATTTGGTCAAAATTCAGAGTAACTCCACTGTTAAAATTGACTGAACTAGTTTTAGTCTTTCAGAAATTGTTCTTCATGAGTAAAATATTATGTATAAAAGTTTCAAAGTTGTCTAAAAGAAGTTCACATCACACCGTGAAATTCAAGGGTTAGAGGTAAGGAGAATTTCGAAAAGAAAAAAAAAGGAAGAAGAAGAACGAAACAATGGGGTGTACCTTTTCAACTTCAATGGTAGTAAGCAGTGTTGGTGAATGATGTACACCAAAATCTTGAGGAATCATCGTTACAAATCGCAGAACCTTGTACCAAATGAAGTTAAACCGTCCTATTCCATGTCTCTGTTTTTTTTCTTTTCTGTTTTTTCGTTTCCGTTTTAACATCGTGTCCCTACTCCCTAGGCCTTTCTGTTTTAAGCTTAACGTTGTCTCGTGAATGAAATAGAGAAAAAGAAAAGAAAGAAAAAATACTATCATTTAAATAGATAAATAAATAAATAAAGTAACTAGATTTCACCATATTTTTTAGGTGAATTTGTTTAAATTTATTTGTTCAAATAAGTGTTTATATTTATTTTTAAAAAATAAATATTTTTTTAGTTTATTTGTCTTAAAAAATATTTTTCTTTACTTTAAAAAATAAATCTTATCTACTTCTTTAAAAAAACGTTTATTTTAAAAGTTATTTTTTTAAAATTTAAACAAACTCACGCGTAAAAAGAGAATAAAAACAAATGAGTTTAAATAAATTTAATTTTAACTCTATTAATTTTTCTTAACATAACATTATTTACTATCTTTTGATTTGTGGTATTCACTTAATCTGCCTTCAATTTCTTCCCTACTTAATGCCATCACCTAAATCACCTTATAATTCAAAGGAAGCCGAATGAATATTTTATTTGAATAAATAGTTTAAAATTTATCAAAGTATTTACAAGTTTGTGTAGCAAATAATGTGGAAAAAAAAATATTAGTTGCTTCTACATTACATTACAAGTATTTTTTATAAAAAAAAATTATAAAACAATTGAATTTGATGATCATACACTAGTAAAAAATTACATATTACCATTCAATCCTAAATCACTTTTGATATAAATTTTAATTTAAATATTATAAAAATTTACAAATTTATCATAATAGTGAATTATGAATGAATGATAATTATTTCTAATAAAAATTATAGATAAAATTAACTCAACATAAACTTTTCTTTTCCAGAAAACTCAAATCAACACATAGATAAAAAAAAAAAAAAAAAAAAAAAAAAAAAAAAAAAAAAAAAAAAAAAAAAAAAAAAAAAATAAAAAATATAAAAAAAA
>PYAF01000301.1:2782663-2820260 GCA_007407185.1 Glycine tomentella
ACAAAAAAAAAGGCTCAGGATTCTGGTGGCCTGACTCTACAAACAGACCACTCTTAAATCGGTGACATACTATAAGTGTAAATGTACAAACTCGCGGAACATCATGTGTCAAGAATGTTTGATATCTATCATGACTTTAGTAATGATGCATACTTCTAGGTGAGCAGGACATGGCTCAGATTATGCATCTAACTCCATGCTTCAATCTTCTGCATGTTATTCTAGGAATCCAAGGCCTTGAAATTGTTTTATGAATGTCCATTTTGTACCAGACAAATCCCCTATGTTTCTGGCAAAGTCACTCGTATAACGACAAAACCAAAGAGCCTTGAATGCAAAGTACCAGGTATTCTGCTCCCATAAATGCATGACAGTGTCCTAAAGCCTAATGGGAAGTCCAAAGTTGTGGAATGTCTTGATGGTTCCATCACAACCAGCTGCCACAATGGATAGTCCCCATGTTTCTGATACATGTTTTTCATGGGAAGGATCTTTGGTACATAGCTTCTGGTGATCAAATTCAACTTCTACAAGAGGTAGATCCCAACTTGGAAGCGTCTCCTCGGGCCATGTGACTGAACCGCGGTATGAACCATCAATTGAGAACCAACTTCCAAAAGAAAATCGTTCCGACTCCCTAACACCATGAGAGGCCTCTAGTTGGTGTTGTAAAGAATAGTGGGCAAAATCATTGGAAGAGCCACTTCGTTCTTCTGCACTCATGCCAGACCAAGGTATTGCAATAGTCACCCCCTCAGAGCCAAAGTGCTCACAGGAATAATTGGATTTTGTCTGTTTGGAAGAGGCATTTCCCAAGTCATTGAAGTTCCAAATATATACACGAGAGTCCCCTCCAACTGAAATTATATGTTCTCCACCAGAGGTAAATGAACCAGACATCTGACTTCCGGATCTTGAAAGGCCTGCAAATAGTAGCATGATCAACCAACTTAGAATGTTCGATGTAAACTAAGTATCTGGAATGTAATGTAGATAGTTGAAACAAGTTATATCTTAAATTCATCAATGTTCTAGTGGGTTTTGCAATCATGTACAAGCCACAAATTAGTATAGGTTAAGTCAAAGATCACATAAGGAACACAATCAATCCACAAATAAAACCTAAAACACACCTCTCAAGATACTAGGTAAAGAATGCATACCAAATTGGTAGTTTAAAAAATGGAAAGCATGTTTAGGGATCAAATACATTTTTCTTAATTGGAGAAATTGGTAATGTGCACATGGAAACAGCCGAAAGTAATCAAACTCACCAGGCCCCTAACTACAGATTAGTAAATTATAGTACCTAATAGAATGACAGGTACAATGCCATACTGATGTAGTTTAACTTCAACTTTAGAATTTAGATTTGTAACCCAACTGTAAATGGAAAATAAAGATTTTCCATACTGTTTGACATGCGCATTACTTTTGATTAGATAGACAGGGTAGGCATTCAAATTAAAGTGATTTGTTTTCCAATTTCTATAACAATCGCTCAATTCTAAAACTAGCAGTGTGCAACAGTATAAGGGCACCAGATCAGCAGATCATACTCACAAATCATGCAACTGTTTAAAGATATTAACTAATTTAACAATCATGTGGTTGACTATTCATTGCTTAGTGCCCTACCTTTATATGTCTGAACAAGTTCAATGCCTTCCAATATTCTAACTTTGGAATCTTCAGATGTAATCATAACTCTCTGATGGTTTTTCTGAGAAAACTGCAATTAATAAGGGTGTTGAAATGTTAACAAAGTAAACGAAAAAGTACTTGTAGAATTTCAGCAGTGACAAAGTTTCAAGAATAAAACCTGAATGCCTGTAATCTTGTTGCCAGATTTTCTCTTCTTTCCATTGACACGAATCTTTGTCTCAAGCTGGAAATGTTTGCCTGAACCATTAGAAATCCAATTTAGAGACTTTAATTAATGATATTTTCCGTTTTTCCTCCCTGCTAAAGGGAGTTCATGACTTTATTAACTAGTAATCCACAAGCTAATACCTGAGGCAACATAAAAACGGCAAGTGCCCGTGAGGGAACCAACTACAAACCCCTGCACGAGTAAATAGTCATAGGTTCAATATCTTATGAAGAAAATAATCCAGAAATGTGATTAGTAACAAGAAATACAGAATCACAGATTCAGTCAAGAATTCACAACATACTTTTGCATCTGGCCGGTAACTTATAGCACTTATCACATCTCTTATGTCTGCCCAGTCAACAACTCGTTCTTCATGTATCCCCCATATTCGGACTTTGCCATCTATGGAACCACTGATGAAGTAATTTTCATCAATGGGATTGAATTGAATACAAGTCACTGTTTCCATGTGAAAACAAGACAGAACTATTATTATGCTTGTTTGATAAAGATATTGCAATATTTCACATTCTAGCAAAGTATGAAAATAAACAAGGCATATGTTGTAAATAATACTTACCATAGTCTTTGTGATGGAAAACACTTAGACATTGACTACAACCAATTTTCCACAAGCGAACAGTTTTATCCGAAGAAGATGAAAGGAGAGTCTGCAAGAGGAACAGGAGATCAGATTTAACAAAATTTGCAAACAGAACAAATGGGTGCAAAAATAACAAGCTTCTGAAAGTTAAACTCACATCTGAATTGGACCAAGCCAAATCCAAGACATCACTGGCATGACCATAAAATTCATGCAACGGTGATTCCTCAATTTTGAAAATCTTATTTGGAAGAACAATGAAGGATTGACTTGAGTGTTTCTTCTGAGAACTAGAGAATTCATGTTTCACTTTGCTAGCTGCACTGTCTTCTGCATTGAAGCAAATACTAGATGTATTCAGTGTTTTTACACGCCATATGCGTATAACACCATCTTCTCCTCCACTAGCTAGATATTGGCCATTGGGACTAAACTTCATAGTCCAAATTAGGCCTTCGTGAGCTCTAATCTCTTGTCCAATATACAGTGCACTGAACTCCATCCACCTCTTCTTATTCTGCCTTACATTTATTCTTCGAGTTTTATTTGTCGCTGAATTCAATTTTGATCTGACTTTACCTCCACCTCCTTTCTTGCTGCTTATAAAGTGCTTCCACCAGTTTTTCTTATCCTTTTCACCCATATCAAAACCAAGACACTTTTCTGGAACCTCGGCTTTTCTATGTCTAACCTCTTGATCTGTACAAGAAACCTCATAAACCTTCCCTTCAAAACATGATTCATCTTTGGGGCATCCCTTATGTTCATCAAACAAGGCTTGTGCCTCACAAGTGGCTTCGCTGCCCGAGAGAACAAACTCAGAAACTTGATCATCAGGCAAAATATAACTACAAGCATTGGAAGCTGCCCCACTATCCCTGATCCTCTCTAGTCCCAATCTCACTGATGAATCATCAGAACTCATCATATTATTCTCTTGAGAACAAACCTTGGAAGATGATCCATCACCCAACCCCAACCCCTGCAAAAACTTTTCCCTTCTTTCCATCACACTCACAGGCTCATTCACCCAAATCTCATGACCAAATTCTTGTTGTGTCAAAAGAGACTCTCGGGCTGGTGAGAAACAATCCACTGAGTCAAAGAACACATCACTATCTCCTTCATCAGAGATCAGCATAGCGTGCACTCAAACACAAAAGTCCCACATAAGAAGAAAAAAAAATGTCACCTCCAACCCTTTCCCTTACTATCAAATTCCCTGCTTTTATATACCACACACCACCCCCAAAAATCAAGGGACCGAGTTTCACTCGCTGATGGAGCAAAATTCAACAGAATATAAAATGCCACTACCACAAACAGGGACCAAGTACGAGGAACCTCTTATCAACTCAACTAAAACAGCCAATGACAACTCTTGTTGGCATGTTGGAAACCCTCTCGAAACCAGGATCCCAATACTTTAAAAAACAAAACAAAAAAAAGAACAATAAATTATTCCCCAAACCCCAATAACACCCCCTATAGAATAACCAAAAACCGAGAAGATACACAACAAGAAGCCAAAAGCTTTAGGAGTTGAAACACTATACCCATCTTGAATCCCAAGCTACCACCCCAAAATTCAACACGAGCACCGACCCTACAGCAATGTTGGCCACGACACCAAGTCAAGGGTCATAAAACAAGTGCAGTGAACCAGACCAAACCAAGGTTCAAGACACGAGAGAAACTGGCGGAAGAAGGAAAGTGGTGTCACCCAGAAAACAAACCAAACAAGTAAATTTCTCTCTTTCACCTCGAGATTGAAGAGTGAAAACTGCACGCACGAGCGACAAACACGAGCGGAGTGGCGCAGTAAACAAGATGTTACTGTTCTCTGCACTCTGCTGCAACTACAACAACAACCACTCTACAACACCTTCATGCTTTGCTGTTATGTAATGTAGTAATCCCCACCTATTATCTCTCTCTGCATCATAAATAACCAAAGAGAGAAATTTCAGCGTTAGTTTATAAATTAGTAATCATCAAATAGTGACACAGGTTTAACATTGACCGCATTATAATAATAACATAACAATAACAATAATAATAAAGTTGTTGTATTGTTACAGCATGACTACTATATTAAAAGTGAAGAGACAAAAAGTACAGAATTTTTAAAAAGCATTTCGCTTTCGAGGGAAAGGACCTGCTACATGAAAAGAATATGCCTACATCAAGCATAAGTGTTGGTTTGTTGTAAAAACGCTGAACCAGAAACCACAGATCCAAGTTCAGATTTCAGACCATTCAATTCAACCACAACAGGATCCAACTCCATGGTCTTTTTTTCATCATGCCAAATGGGTTTTTTATTTTTTCATTCTTATAATAAAAGTAGTAGTAATAAAAATCTTTTTATTTTCTCTGTTGTTGGTGAGGAAAATAACAATAACAAAGAAATAGCGCGTGCCACAAATTTTAAAGTGGGTTTAGTGATTGTACAGCTAGATAATTCCATGACTGATGGCTGCTAGCAATGTGTGTTTAAGACACATTAATGGCTATAGGAGCACTCCTAGAGATAACAAGTGAAAATAGAAAAATGGTGTGTGTGTGTGTGTAGTGTTGTAGTAGTAGTAGGCACAAGTAGTAGTACTGGGGGGCTATGGAAGTGCCCTTTTACCCTTCCTAGAGAAAGCGATGAGTCGAAAGTGTGAAGGCCTAAGAGTGATATAGGTGCCCACTTTGAGCCACCCTAGGGGTTCCTTATTACAGCATAACATTATATCACCGACTCTCTCTTCCTCTGCAATGCAGTTCAGATTTTAATTTCTTGGCCTTCGTGTCTGTTTTTCCTTCTTTGCACCATTAATGTGAGGTTGTTGGTAGTATTCTATGCCACAAAACTAATTCACCTTAAGTGCAGTAAGGCAGATACTAATAGATATTCTTGAGATATTAATTAAGGAATTAACAAAATATTTTTATTAAAATACATAAAGTTATATTATTTATAATTTTTTGTGTTTTTTTATAATTTTTATGATAAATATATTTTTTTAATTTCTTAATCAAAGTCTTTAGAATACTAGTTAACAAAAATTTTGTATCAACACTCCCTTCATATCCGTACCTCTCTTGTTTTTTTTTTGTTACCTCTCTTTTCTATATTTCCTTTTTCGTAAGATATAGGTTTGTACAAAACATTACTACTATTCTTAGCGAGGTTGGTTCACTACCTGCTAACAAGCTGGTCCTTTCTGACCTTCTGTTCTGCGTTATTCTGTATCAAGAAGAATCTACTACTATTTGAACATGATTCTTTACAGTTAAAATTTTAACTACAGAGATCTGAATCTTTTAAATATTATTTATATTTTAAATTCAAATATTACGTGTGTGTTATACAGAGACAAAATAGAGAATCGTATTTATTAATTGTGGAAAAATGATAAATGTACACCCTAATTTTGAGGGTGTCAAAATGGAAGAAAAAAAGAGAAAACAGAATGATAAACACGAAAAATGATATGACTATGAAGTAAATAAAAGAATATAAGATAATATAATAATTTTATTTTGTTTAATTTTTACACATAGTTAATTAATTATTATATTAAAGATAGTTACTAAAACATAGCAAGTTTACTATACAATAGTTTATAATTAAATAATAATAAAAATTTTCATACTCTTAATACATAGACTATTTATTTGTAACATATTGGTATTATTTATACTCATTATTATATGCCTTGACTTCCATGCTAATGACATGGAAATGACCTTTCTCTGTTATCACTTTCTATCGCCCCGAGCAATCAGATCTCTGGAACTGGAAGCCAATCCGGATTTCATGATTTTTTTAAAAAAAATAAAAAAAAAAGAAACTTCTTTGAAACTGGGCTAACTTTTCCAATTTTGGGTGGACTTTTTTAGCAACAAGAAACTCACGTGACTAAGTTGAAGGACCCATTATTCATTTAACAAGCAATGGAAGAGCTAGTTCTCATGGTGTGGTATTAGATAATATAATATAACAGCCATTGGAAGGACTACCTAAGCAGAATGTGGCCAAGCAATTTCTCTGTCACAATTTAGTTTGTTTATGCAAAAGAGTTTTGAATCCCTCTGTAAGAGACGAGGAAGCTGTGTCTTAGGAAAAAAAAATGGAAGATGGTGCATGACATGTGTCTTAGGAAAAAAAAAAGGGTGAAAATTAAAATGCATATGATAAGATGGATCATAGTATACATCATTTTCACCACTTAGCACCCTTCGAACCTTCCAAAACCTCCCTCCAATGTCACAACTCACACGCTTTCACTCACCCCTTGATTCTAGATTTTTCCCATTCACCTTCTTCCAGGTAGAGTTTAATTTATGTAAAAAAAAAATGTTTGTACATTAGTATAAAGTATTTATATTTCAACCATACATTAAAAAAAATAATTTGTTTAGTTTAAGGGGATTACTTTGGAAAATTAAAATGAAATGTTTTTAAAATGTTATATATTTAGAATACCAAGAGAAGTAAAAAAAATATTGGACAATGTAGAGATGAGGATAATTAAAACGATGAATTTGTTTGAGAAATATCATGGACCATGGTAGGTGTATGACACTAATAAGTGTGGAGCCACTGCCACTGGAGTGTAGGGTGAGAAGCCCCTTTCAATTCTGAAATTTTTGCTTCATTATCTGTTTAATGTTATCCCAAACCGCACAAGCACTAGCTGTAATATAATGGATGTTTCAGAATCTTGCACTCGTGTTGCTTCGTGCCAACTTGTGTGTTGTGTTCTACGTGCGTTACCATGTGCCCGCAATAATTAAAATTAATTAATATAAAAAAATATTGTGAAAATATATTGTAGGAACTCTGACACATATATCTTCTGTGTCAATAAAATATGGATTTAGTGTTCATTAGCGAATCATTCACATGCTCAATCAGGTCCTTTTTAAGTATGCTTTTTTGTTGATTAGTTGTATTTTATGTGTAATTAATATATGTAATTGAAAAAATTAATTAAATAAGAATGAGTATCACTAATTGAAGATAATCATCAAGCAATCATATCTACTATGTAATACTATTGATATGTGTGTGTGTGTGTGTGTTTTGTGTTGTTATTCTTTTATCAACTACAAGAAAATGAAGGTGAAGCCTGCAACTACAAAAAAAATGGCTAAACCCAGAATGAATGAAATCTAACATAGCCGCCACTGCAAAGTTCGATTTAACTGTTGAGTGCAAAGACAAGAGAAGTGAGAATTCCCTCACATGCATGCTCGATGCCTTTTTATTCTTGAATGACAAGACGAGAAGGCGTATTTGAGCTTTAAGACCTAAATCTATGTCGCATTTGCAGATTAAAAAACATAAAAATCAGTGTACTATAGCAGATTTGATGCTACGAGGACACCTTTTGGTATCACTAAAATGACCCTTGTGGTCTTAGCAGTTTGTATATATAGCATCGTGATTTTCACGTGGATTTTTCACACACACACACAAAAAAATGAACAATTGATTCTACTTAGTTGGTCGCCAATTTCAATCGCAGACCAAGCATTGCTTACCATGGAGCAGTAACAAATTTTAAATTATTAGGCGTTTTGCAATGCCAATCATGGTATTTGATTTCCCTACTCTCTTGTGTCGCATTCACTTTCTTGGTTTGCTTTACAATAATGGTTCGCAAATATCACAAAGCTAGAAAGATCAGAGGGAAAAAAGATGAGGAAGAAAACAAGATAGGTGATACCACTCCAGAAAATAGTGAGTTGCACTTGCAGAGATTTCCTTTCAATATTTGCTTTTATCCCACAAAACAATAAAGTCGAGCAAATGGAGGGAGACATAGCGAAAATAGGCACAGGAGGAGCAACAGGGTATGTGAAATTGACACAAATTAATAAAGTTTTTCAAAAGCCAGAGGAAGCTTCATTCATACATATGATATATTCATTCATATTTCATATTCATGGAGCACAGAAACAGAGGAAATTAAAAGGCATACTATAATTTATTAAGAACACAAGAGATAGGAGTAGTATGAGTTGAGCAGTGTAGTGAGCACTGACCTCTTGAAAATAGAAACCCTTTGTTGGACTCAGATTGCAATCAAAGACACACAGGGCAAAGTAGTGTCATAATTGATGTCTTTTTATGTATAGGAGTTATGTACTGTCGGTATATATAATTCGAGTTTGCTGCAAGAAGGAGCTAGGCCAGTTTGGTTTTTCGTTCTCCCATAAATTACATTGATATGGTGTTGGGATGGAGGGGTTTTGAAATAGAATTGCATTTTTTTTCAACAGGATTTAAAATGTTATATATCAAAATAATTTACTTGAATGTTAAATTTTAAGATATATATATATAAAGGGTTTTATTTATAACTTTTTAAAATAATAAAAAAGTTATAAGGTTTTTTATAAAATATAATAAAATAATTTTAAGTAACACTCGCAACTATTTATCAAAAAAAAAAAATACTTACGGAAGAATTTTTCTTTTAAAAAATCTTCTATAATCTCATTATATATTATTTTCTTCTAAAATGTAAGAATTTATTTTTGTTTTGTTGTCATAATATTGGATATTAGATATTGGTGTGAATTATTTATTAATTTAATCAATGATAAACTCCATCCAAAAAAAATTAGTTAATATTCGGATTTTTTTATAATCATTTTTTTTTCATTTATAATACTTGAATTTAAGATCTTAGTTAAGAGATCCAAACTCAATATCACTCAAATCATTGACATGTTAATAGTGAGTTTTTTTCTTTTAACTACTTTAGGTGTTTTATTTATTTTCTTTTTTATTAAAATATTGTATTTTCTTTTTTCGGTCTTTAATATTATTAAATATAATGTCATTCATTTTTTAGACAAATATTTTGTTTATATTGTTATAATATTCATTGAAGAGATGATTGCATTATTTGTTTTGAAGGAACATTATTTTTCTTTTTAGAATAAATATTTGAGTATCACTTATTTTTATTTTTAATATTTCTTTGTTATTTTAAAGGTTATAAAGATGCAACTGGTGTCTCTTTTAGGCTCGTCATCCATATAGATGTCCTAATTAACTACTTGGGATACGTGTCTTCTTCAGCTCAGTTTTTTCATAATAACATATGCGTTAAGGCCTAAGGGTATCTTTTCTTCAGGTGTTGTTTGTTTTTGTTACCTTTCCTACTGAAAATAAAAAGGTTATAGATTACTACATTTGCAATTAAATAACTTTATTACTCTTCTCGTTTATATAGATTTAATTACAAATAATTTTATTATTAAAGGTTATTTATTAACTTTCATATAACGGGACAAACTTATGAACACCATACAAGAGATTGAAATTTTGAAGTTGAAGACATGCCAACAATATTTTCCCTTCCTCTCACTATTTTTCATATATTACTTTTTGTTTCTTTTCTCATGTTGTTTATGAGGCTCTAATATGCTTTTAGTCTCAAGTGCATAGGTCTAAAGCTATTTTTTTTTCGGCCAAAATTATAGTCAAGACTATAATTCATAATAAAATGTTGATGATTTTTTTATTATTGAAAAACATTTTTAAGTATAAGACAATTTTTATAACATGCAGGAGAGACATTCTGTGTTTCGGTAGATTATTGATATAATTAATGTTTTAAAACATATAATCATAAATTTTAAATTTCTTAAAATTTTAAAATATTTTATATAAACACTACCCCATAGATTGGAAAAACATTTGGATAAAATAATTCATAATTCCATAGTACTAGCATTATTATTAGGAGGAAAGCATGGAGCCTGATAGGGTTCTTGCACTAGCATCCCTAGTTGTTAGGGACAAAGCTCTCCCCAATCTTCTCTCGATTTCTTTTCATTTAAAATTAAAACCAAAAAGTTACAATACTAACCCCATTTTTATAATCCACAGTCCGCGGACCATCCTATCCTACTACTATGAGTTAAAATTTAAAGGGGACATTTTGTTCTTGCAATTTGATGTCTTTGACTCGTTGTTTCGTTTCCATGCAATTACTCAAACTTTATATTAAAGTAAAAAAGAAAACATAAAATATAATCTCAAACTTCATATTCATATTTGTTAAAGTTTATGTTACAGTCTTGCTAACACATTGCTTAATGTCGTTTATTAAATGTTTTTACTTTTAATTATAGAAAATAATTGGGTTCTTAATTTACTAATTTATGTTTGACTTTATTTATTTTTCAATTTAGGAAATTTCATACAAATTTTGTATATGAAAGAATTATTTCACTGCTTTGAAATATTGAAGATAAAGATTTAATTTGTTACAACATGGTTTCAATAACATTTTGTAATTCCTATACCAAGCCTAAAAATTAGTCCAAAGAAAGATGACTGAATCCGTGATTACTACTCTTAGTATAAACGTGTCATGTGTTAGAATACAAGTGTGAGATGAAATCTCATATTGTGTAGGAATGAAAAAGTTGAACATCACATAAGTGAGAAAAAAATCTATAAATTTAAGCCTTAAAATTATGATGTCAGGTTCATTTATATGATTGTTCATAGTCTATATATAAATCTCTCCAGTTTAGCCCCTCATACGCACAATAAAATGAAATGAGAGTGAATTGGGATGAAAATTTTGAATTAAAATAAAATATAAAAATATGAATTTCACATTATTTTATTATTTATTTAACTTATTTTATGCTCTCTTTCACCTCTACCAAAAATAGAGTAAAGGTTAGAGCTATGTGGGGCTAGTTTAGGCTTCAGAAAAGAGATCCAACCTATCTTCATGTAAATTTGCTAGAATGGATTCACGACAAATTCTTGTAACTTCTTAAGGACCTTTTGAAATGGTGATTCTGTTCTAGTTTGTGTGGCACTGGCATGAAAGAAATGTGGTCATCTATGGTCAAATTGATAGAGCCTTTTTTTTATAAGTGTCAAATTGCTAGAGTTAAGAAGGAATAATTAAATCCTAGGCATGTGAGAAGATGCTGGCTAATAAGAGACTTTTGGGTTCTCTAATTAAGCTCCTCCTCGACTAAGCAATATAGGAGCAAATAGTCTCCCCTTTCCTCTAACTACTTTAATTTGAAGCATAAGGAATTAGGCCGGTAAGGGTGTTATACAGGTATGACTGTTAGCAATCTTTGATGAAAACCAACGAAAAATGATTTGGTTGGTAAAGATGGGTCAATCATATCTTTTAATATTTTTTATCAGAATTTTATTGACAGATAATCAATGTATAAATACATCTATAAACATTTTTGTTTAATTGTAAGGCTTATTTTATTTTGACTTTGACAAATCTTGAATCTAATTCATATAAAATTTTCATTTTAAAAAAAATGATCATGATGAAAAATTCTCTGCAGTGGCATGAAAATCTTTGAAGGTGATTGTGAAATGGTTTTTCTTTCAATGAATAAATGTGATATTGTTGGCTTCAGATATTTACTTCAGGATATTAGGCTGTGGACATCAACCATATATAACATTAACATATATATAACTACGCTTTAAAATTCAATTCGACATTCAACAAAATTTATTGGCCATCTGTTCTCTCTACTCTGTCCGCAGTTAGGCTGCGCAGAGAAAAATCTAGAAAGTATTTAGAATTGAACTAAATGTCAAACAGGGAGAACTAAATGCAAAGATAAAAACTGATCTTACCATTGCACAATCAAGAGGTCATGCACTTGGTGATTCATGAACAATACCCACAATTAATTTACTAAATGATAGTAAATGCTAAATTGTTACTAATTGTTCTAATTAAACAGATGTTTATAAAATAAGTTGCATTTTGTCTCGTGAATGTTATTGTTTCATTGTTAACTTATTACTTAATAATAAGGACAAATGATAAGAAAAAGAGTTTAAAAATTTGTTCAACCAAAATTTAGATTAAAAACTAAAAACAAATTTTTTAAAAAAATTTAGAGACTAAAAAGATAATAAATACTATATTTAACTAATTCATAAAGTAAACAACTACCTACTGATGTAACCATATTCCTAAGAAGCATGCATTTGATCAACTACATATGTGATCAAAGGTTTGGTAGAGTTGGATATGTATATACACTAGTTAATTCCTTCATCCAATCTGTGAGAGTTTTAAAGTTCATTTGTTTCAAAGTTAAATAAAGCTAATCTAAATTTTTTAAATATACTTAAGATGTGAGTTTAAATTAATATTAATCATAAATTCTACGTTAAAAAGTGATAATAAAGAAAAAGATCAATCATGTATGTAAGAACAAAGAGTCCTCTCTATTTGACAACCGCATTAAAGCTTGAAAAGTGGAGAGGCAGATGTAGTCCCCTAAAGATCGATGAATCCACCCATGATTTAACTTCAAATAAACACAGAGTCTCATTCAGTACTATATAGGCAGAGCTCCAATCACGAGACTTTGGATTGTTTAATAAACTACGTCCAAACCACTTATCGCCATTTAAAGCCTAGGACTACAATTCAGATCTATATAAAGGATTGATTAATAAAGTGCACTTAGTGCTTACATTAATGTCTTTTTGTCCCCTAAATCCTCATGCTGCATATGTTGAAATATAGAATGTTTTCATTATTTTATAGTCCCAGTGACAATGGTGCTTCCTTTTCTGTTCTTAATACATTTGGGGAGAATAATTAAATAATTGTCCATATGCATGTAAGGGGAAAAAGAAGGAATTTGTGTAGTAAAAAGTGGAGTAAGTAATTGTGGGTCTATTCAAACTACATATCCATATATAATGTAAATTAAAATCCTAATTAGAATTCATATAAACTACATATTCATATATAAACCTTAAAGTTATACTGTCAGGTTCATAACTTATATATAAATCTCTCCAGTTTACGTCTCGCATATGCACAATAAATTAAATGAAAGTGAATTGAGATTAAAATTTTGAATTAAAATAAAGTGTAAAAATATGAATTTCATATTATTTTATTATTTATTTAACTTATTTTATGCTCTCTTTCACCTCTACCAAAAATAGAGTAAAGGTTGGAGCTATGTGGGGCTAGTTTAGGCTTCAGAAAAGAGATCCAACCTATCTTCATGTGAGGGGAAAAAGAAGGAATTTGTGTAGTAAAAAGTGGAGTAAGTAACAAAAAAAACAAAAAAAAAGGAGGTAAAAACAAATAAACGCCAATTCAGCGGGCAAGGACAGCAGAGCTAAAAGTTTATGTTTTCATGTTAGTTTTCATGGATCAAAGATACAAGGAATTCTTGCTGGCTTACCAAATCTATGGGGTTTGTAGGGATTTTTTTTTTATATGTTACATGCCAAAAATCTAGACCCCACTCACATGTCCTTTTGTTTTCTTATGTTGCTCACTTGATTGCATTGTCTCCTTTTTTATATAGAAATTTTTAAATTATACTTTTTTTTTTCTTTCTCAGCTCTCTTAATTATAATATATAACATCTTTTGTTTTCTTAAAAGATGAATATATGTTACATTTGAATCTATATATTTTAATACAAATTCAATAGTTTTTTCCCTCTCATTATTATTTTCCACGTGATTAACAATTAATTTCAAGTATTTACTATCAATTTTTTACTTTAGAAAATGAAATGGTGATTTTACAAGTAACTTTCAAGCTAATGACACATATAGATATGCTTCAAACTTTTTTTTTTTTTTAATTTCAAATCAATAATAAGATGTTCAAAATTAGTTGACTATAACACTAATTAAGCTACAGAGAAAAAAGATTTGAAAAAACACATTTCTAATTGGTTACCGTTATTAAAAAAGGATTAAAGTGTAACCTTAAGAGAAAAATATATTTTAAAATAAAAGAAAGAAGTATAAACTGTATAATTTACATATTTTTTTAAGAAGAAAAGTGTAATTTTTTTTATTGCAATAGAGTTTTGACCTTTGACTGAATCCCAACAATACTTGCCTCCGATTCTTCCACTTAGTTTTTCCTTCTTTCAGCTAGAAGGTAATAGTGATACTCGTACGTGTGCATTATTTTATTATTATTTTTCTACATGTGAATATTCCAATAGAACCAATGAATCATGTAACTAAAAAAACTCCAATAGGACCAATATTGAATTGCTCCAAACTGGCATTCGGTCTTTCTCATATAGCTACCTTTGATTGGTCAATTTATATATGATTTGAGACTATCCTGAAGATACGAAGATCCTCTCCTGCTTAATTCATTGCTTAATCTGCCACTTTTGAGACTTGAAAAGCATGTGAACACGGATTTGGCCTACCAAATCACCGATATTTATCACAAAAACTGTTGATAATCGTGGCTTTCCCAAGATAATGTGCAGATCACGGTAATCTATTTTGAAACTTTAATTTTTAAAATGATTGTGTAATCAACTTTTTATATTAATAAAAAGTGCATACATATCATAATTATCATCATCATTCTACTGACAATGACCTTTGTGGTCCATAAATTAGGGTCGTTTTGAAATTGTCATTAAAGATATATAAATTACACGTAATATATGGCCGTATACCTTATTTCGTTTTTAATATAATTTCAAGAAGTTGGTTGAGTGTAGTAAAAAAAAAAAAAAAAACCTTCGCATTTAATAGGTCACATATTTGAGTTTTTACTCCTCTGTTTGAGGGGAAATAAATGAAAATTTGTCTATTAGACTTTCTTTACCTAGATTATAACGAAAAATTATTAAATGGTTTCTAGACCATCACTTAGTTTATGATTTTGCTTATGTAAAAAAAAGGTTTATGATTTGATTAATCTTTATTATGTAATTAAATATTATTAATTGTTTTATTAGATAAAGATTAGTCGGGAGGATGAGCAGTTGGTTGAGGTTCACTAAATCATTTGTCAGTTTAGCATTGGAAGACTTTCTTTACATTAGCTTATAAAAAAAATACTAAGTGGTCTTGAATTACCGCTTGGTTTATGGTTTCAATTAATATTGACTAGTAATAAAATACTATTATCTGTTTCTTTTAATTAAAAAAACTTAATATGCGTCAGATAAAGATTAATTAATCGAAACAATAAATTACCTGATAATTCTCGATTAGTGCACTATTTACCTGATATTTGGTTTTTGGTTTGAATAAAAGGGAAATTAAACCCCATACAAACTAGAAACCACGAGGGAACGTGGTTGAAAGAAGCGTAAAACAACATTATACAAAAAACTGGGAATAAAAAAAAAAAACTCTAAGAAATATATCTAAGAAAGGAAGAAAAAAAAAGGTTGTGTGAAGAAATTATTCTTAGAAAAAGGGGGTACGTAGTAGTTTGGTCTCGCACGTCTGTCGCCTCTTTGCGTCTGTTCCATGTTACATCAGAAAGAACAAAAAAAAGAAAAAAGTAGATCACACACACTACACTACTGTTTCATGGTGGTTTCGCTATGCATGTGGGCAATAGAAAGAACAAAATAGCTTGCGGATCGTGGTTGAAACACATAGGTAGGAACTAAGGAAAATGCAACGTAAGCATTTTGATTGAAGGGGGAAGAGGACACATAGGGTAGAGAAGTTAATTACAGTTGTAGCCATGCATAGTTGAGGTTGATGTGATTTGCTCGAAAAGAAGAAAAGTACAATACCTGAGATAGTGAGATGTGTGAGTGTGGCTTCAAGGTCAATGGCTAGCTAAGTGTGACCCTACTGCATGCAGTGTAGTGTCCATACAATTGGCTCGTTGTCGGTTACGAGCAGAACATATTTAGGTATCGAAAACAAAGCGTGGCGTGGCACACGATACGCCACATTCTCTCACAGTATCTTTGCCACAAAGAGAGTGGATGGGTGGGGGTCAACTTTGTTATGCCTATAGTTGTAACCTTCTTTTTATAATAGGGAAAGGTGGATTCTGGCTATAATTATAAAGTTTCATTTGGTCAGGTTTTCTGTTGTTGACCCACTAGTGAATGGAAAGAGGGGAGGGGGAGGGAGCACCTTAATTACTTAGTGTTTCTGCAATTTGCAAATCATAGTGAATGGCATAGATAAGTCCTCGCCTTCAAGTGATCATCGATTCAAATCTTGAATCATTGGTTGAATTGAAAATGGGTTGGGAGGAATAGGACCTAAAGAATTATTTTCGGCATTCAGGATCCGTTCGTTAAAATGGAAAAAAAAAAAAGTAAATTGAGAAGAAAGTTTTAAATTAAATTATAATGTAAAAGTGTCTACTTCATATTTATTTCTCGTCTTTTTCACTCTATTTCTATGCAAACAAACGCACATGTAATGGAGTAATGTAACATAGTCAAACATCAATTTACAACACCCATAAATTTCTCGGGAGTGAATTAAAAATCTAATAAGAAATTTAATTCCTTCCTTGAGTTAGTCATCTAAAGTGAAACAACTTCTTGTTACCAAGGGTTTCATGGTTGTTTACACAAATTTAGAACCAACAACAGTTTGTTATAAATTTAAAAAGGAAATTGTGTAAGAATAATACTAGTACAAGAAAAGATAATGCGCAAATAACATTGAGGGGAAGGATTAAGTCAGATACATGCTATTTTTAAGGATCCTATTTATTTCATTTTATTTTTTAACCCTTACCTTTAAATTTCTCGAAAAGGAGTCTTATTGTAACACTCACCTATATATCATGTTATTTGATGTTTTACAAGTTAGTCATTAAAATTATGGGTTGAATATTTTAGTTTCTAGATTTTAAAATCTCCATTAATTTTAACGTTATAAAATGATAATTATTTTACTTTATTTTACTGTGTGGAATAATTGTAAAAATAAAAATAAAAATGCCTAAAAATTCATAATTTTTATAAAATTACAAATAAATAAAATATTTTTAAAATTCCAAAATTAAAAATACTCCCATGCACGAGGCATGAGTCACTAGTAGAAAACTATTTATTGGCCCACAATGTACGTAGGATAAGCCCGAAGGACAATAAGGCTATTGTGGGACATGCTAACAGCCCTACTTCTTGTGGGGCCCAGAAGAATTTAATTAGTAATCGGCCCAAATCAATCAAATGCCCTTTCGCTATTCACCATCGATTTAATGGCAAGGACGAGAACAAAAAGGTAAAAAAGTTTGGTGTTAGTGTTTTTTTTTTTTTTTTTTTTTTTTTTGAACCCAACGTATTTTCTTAAACCAATTCATGTTTTCTTTTTAACCTAACATATTTTCCTACTCAAAGCCAAGGAATAATATCCAAAGGTCATTTAAGGAACTCTGTTATTTCATATACATGGATTTAGTGATTAAATCTCTAACTATATACTTAAGAAATAATGTTTTTTTTGTTAATCATGTCTTTATATTGATATCAATATTTTCATTTTAAAATTCTATATGAATAAATGGATTGTTTATTTCAACAAAAACAAAAAAAATAAAAATTTTCATTAAAGCATAAATGGATTAAAATAAAAATAAATAGAAATAAAAAGAAAAATATGTAAAGTAATATATGTGATCCATTTCAAGTTCTTAAATGATTTTACTATTAAAATAAAATAAATTACTAAAATTTTGAAATCTTCTCAAGATATGACTAAAAAAGAAAATAAGAAGTAAAGGAAAGGTACTAATAAGGTCTTGCACAATTGGTAAATGGTTGAGTCTGATAACTATGTTGACAGGACTTCAATTTCCTAACCATGCATATGAAAAAAATACTTTGTTGGAAGAGACAAAATTCACTTTGTGATCTCTATGCCTCGATGATAAGTCTTATGACTTTCAACTATGATAATACCTTAAAAAAAAAAAGGTTCACATCTGGAGATGCTCTAATCATGATAAAAGAAAAAAGTTGATGGTAAAATTTAGGGTGGAAAATTTCAGTGATAAAATATGCAAAATAATGAAAGTTGAATGGTAAAATTCATGAAAAAAAAAGTCTTGGATAATAAAATTCACAAAATGATGAAAGTTAGGTAGTAAATTTTGCAATTAAGCCGATTTTTTTACTAATAATAAAAGCTTAGCAAAATTTTCAAACAATAAATTAAAATAGAAGAAATCTACTTCAATTACAACCACTCAATAACACAATTCAACTGAATTTCCTATATTTGTTAGTTTCTCAAGAACACAAGTATGATACAAGGAATCAATGTTAGGGTGTACTCATTCAATTTTTTATTATTATTAGCAAATGTTAGCTTTGTTGGATTGTTAGTTTTGTTAGTAAAGAGGATCAAACCCATGATATTTTCCCCTCTTTCCTTCTCCCTTAACCATCAAATTCATCCTATATTTCTAGGTGTACTCATTTAATAATTGATTGGATGAAAGTCATAAAAGAGTTCAACCTACCTTAATTTAGTCCCAGATTCCCAAGTATGATTTGCAAGAATGTTTAGGTTATAGAAAAAGTAAAGTACTTGGGGGAGGAAAAAAAAGAGGAGTTTAAGAGAAAAAATGCAGATTCAAAAATAAAATTGGGGGGGGGGGGGGGGGGGGAAGGGAGGGGTATAATATATTTTGAAAACTAATTAAAGAAAGAAAAAAGATAGCTAGTTGAGTTTTACACTTCTCAGGACCCACACCATGTCAACAGCTAGTGTTGTAACGCACCAGGTGGAATACAAGGCGCACCACCTTATTTTTATTCTAGCAAAAAAAATTCACAAAATATTTTTCAAAACTAAGTAAATTATAATAAACAAATTAAGTTAAAAAATATAAGATAAATTTTGTTTAGTTTTTCAAAAACATTATAAAGTTAAAAATTGAATTTAACATTTAAAAGAATAAAAAAATTAACATGTCTTCTATAAGGAAGAGTAAGTAAAAAGATTTAACCGCTAAAGAAAACATATGATTCTTTCGATCCCAAAATAATTATCATTTAGGTTATTTTATACAAATAAAAATAATAATAAATAAATGAAAGATAATACTCCCTCTTACTTGTACTGTTTTATAAACTAATTAAAAAAACTTATGAATCCAGAGAAAGTAATAATTTTATAAAGTTAATCTTATACCATCATTATTTCATTTATAAATTTTGTTATCTGTGATTAATAATATAACATATACAAGTGAAAAATATAATTAAAGTTACACGAAAAAACTAAAATAATAATTATTTTGAAATAAAAAAATTTCTTACACGACAATTATAAAGCATAATTTAACGAACTAATTTAATATTTATGTCGTCTTCCGAATTCCAATCACAATTCCATCAGTCAAATTCTGTTTGAAATATAATTGAAACCCTACAACGAGATTCTGTTTGCTAAAAGGCCTTGAGGCATGGGCTTTGGAATCATGTCTTAGATTGTGGAAGTCCATCGCATGAGCGTAATCATCCGTCATTGATAGCCCGAATTAATCATGGGTGTTTTGGCATACAGTATTGATATCTGAGAATCAAACACGACAATAAAAAGGGTATTTTATACGCATGGCAACGGGGCGGAGACAGGGACGGGGATGAGGAATGCAATTTCTCGTACCCGTCCCCAAACCCGCTCCCCTCCCCTATTCTTGTTTTTTGTCGAGTTTTAAAACTCATCCCCATCCTCGTCCCGCTTGGGGTCGGATTTTTTCCCGCCCTGCTCCGTCCCCGCTATTTGATTAAAATTTAAAAAATAAAAAAATAATATAAATTTTTTTTATTGAAAAATCGGATAAAAAAGTAATTATGTAACAAAAAAATAATAATAACAAACCCACATTTAAAATATAGGATCATAATTTTAAAATTACAAAATAAAATCAATCAATTCAATTAAAAAAATTAGAAAATAATATATATATATATATATATTTTTAATATTATTTATTACGGGGCGGTGGGCGGGGGTGGGACAGATATCAGTAACTCCATACCTACTCCCACCCCCGCTTTTGGCTATCGAGGAAAACCCGAACCCAAATATGAACTCGAAAAATTCGGTTTTTCCCATTAAAATCTGGACGGATTCGGGCGGATACCCACGAGTTTGGGTCCCGCTGCCATGCCTATATTTTATGGAAATTAGGTGGTAAGCATGCAGTGGAAGCCAAGACTTAGATTTTAAGCATGCGGTGCAATTATGAAAATAATGATGCTTGCACGTAGAGGGATGATTTTTATTCTACTTATTATTACTTCATTACCTATCTGCTTGCCACCTAATTAATAGGAATGGTATAATTTATGGCAGTCTAATAGTATAATTTTCGGTTTTAGCCTTTTAGGTGCAACTGCGTAAGTTGTAGTACTATGATTGAGGATTTCAAAAGAAAAAGTGTATATTATTACTGAGACCTATATCAAAAGATACTAAATGATAATTTAAAATCTCATAATTGAAACGTTGAGACCGATATTAGTTTTAGAATACAACAAATCGTTATTTAACTGTTTGCGGATCAATTGAATTACTATTATTATTTTTTTCTATTTCTTTTAGGTTTAAGTTTTAACAAACCTCACCCGACACATGATCAATACTTACGCTACACAGAAGTAGCACTAAAAGTTCCCACCCACGATTGAGTGGTACGTGTCATCAATGCCATAAGGAAAGAGCACACGAGTTAATAACTTTCGATTGAGGTTTTTTTTCTCTCTCCAATGCATTATATTAATACAAGTAACTTTAATATAAAATAATTAATTTTTTTAAGAATTATAAATGTATATAAAACAAATATTTTTCTTTCAACACGATTTATTATATAGTCAAAATTAGGATTTAAATCTTAAATCATTTGATTAAGAGACATAAATTGTTATCCCTTTAAAATGAAAAACATTATAAAAATGAAGAGAATATTGAGTATTAGATTTATTATCTTTTAACAAGAGGCGGAATTAGGGGGCTAGGGTGGATCACCGTCTCCCTAAAATAATTAATAAAAAAATGAAAATGAAAGGGAAAAAAAAGAGGAAAGAAAAAATATTAAAAAAAGGTAAAAGGGGAAAGAAAAAAAATATAAAGAAAACGTAGTAAAAAAAAGAAAAAAATATCAAAATAATAAAAAGGAAAGAAAGCATAAAAGAGGAAAAAAATATATAAAAAAGGAAAGAAAATGTAATAAAAATAAAATGGGAAAGAGAGATAACAGAAAAATTTTAAAAAAAAGGAAAGGAAAATGATAAAACGGAAAATAATAATAATAAAAAGGAAAAAAATAAAGAGGAAGAGGGAGAAAGAACACTATAAAAGGAAGATGTCTAAACACAAAGGAGAAAAAAGAAACACAAATCCCTATAAAACAGAAGGAGTCAAAAAAATTATTTCATTTAGTAAACAAGTGAAAAAAGAAGAGTTTCACGTATCCTCTCATTCATTTCTTTTTCCCTTTTTTTCTCTTTCTTCTTCCGGTTATTATTTTTCTAAAATAAAATAAATTGTTATTTGCGTCCCTTGTTTTTACACATGCACCCCTACCATGTTGGGCTGAACCCATTTTTGTTAAATCTGAAACAAAATAAAAAAAAAATAAACTACTGTTTCGGTTGTTAATGTTGTGCAATGTGCTGTGTGCATCTCATTCAAAATGTAACAGTGATTTACTTTACGCGATTGTCATTGATATTTGACATTGTTTGTCATTAACGCGCAGAAAAATTATGGGGAAGGGTGTTACTACTATTGGTGCTTTGAGCATGGCTTTAGATCCAAGAAAGAAGTACAAGTCATTTAACAGTGATGATATTTATAAACTTGTCGATAAATTTTATTCTAGAGATTTTATATAATAGGAAAAATTGCATTTTAAGATAGAGTTACAACATTTTGATCTTAACATTCCTAAACATCCAGATTTGATTAATTTATCAACTACATCTGAATTATGTCAAGGGCTAGTAAGAAATAGAAAGTCCATCATGTACCCTCTTATTGATAGAGTGATTAGACTTGTACTCACTTTTTCAGTTTCTACAACAACTACTGAAAAGATTTTTCTCAACTATGAAGATAATCAAGACCAAAATTCGAAATAGAATGAAAGACCAATTTTTTGATGATTCTTTAATTACATACATTGAAAAAATTTATTTTGAGTTTTAACACAAATTCAATTATAGATGATTTTAACAATATGAAAACACGTAGAGTAAAGTAAAGTGAAATGATTTAAAGTTCTGTAATAGTTTTTTTTATATTAGGTTTGTATTGTCTTTGGAGTACTTTTATTTATGATATAATTTTTTTTATGTTCTCCCCCTCTCAATAAAATTCTTGCATCCGCCACTGCTTTTAACCCAATTAAACCAACCCAAATGTTTCCGGATAATCAATTGTTTTTGATACCTATTGCTAGAACTCATTCTTAGTAATTTTATAGTTACTAATTAATGAATATGTGCTACATGTTATCTTGTAATATTTATATTAGTTATTTATATTTAGCGAGCTCAATATAAGTAATTTAATTTAATGAATTCATTAGATTGTCAACAAAAAATTAATATGGACTTAATGAGCGAAAATTGATTTAACTCATTAGGGGATGATGAGAATCCTGATGGGTTGAAATCTTGAGACACAATTATGGTCTTCAACACACTAAATTAAGAAACAATTTATCCTCTCTTTATTTGAAAAGAAAATGACGATCCCCTGAGAAATCCATGGACAAGTATTCAATTAAATCAACCTACAAGTTAATCCAAAGTCATGAATGTCACCTAGGAAACTACAACAAAATTCAATATTATTCAATTAATATTTATTACAACTTAAAAAAAGTTCCCTATTATTAAAAAATATACTAATTTTGATGGATTCTTTTTTAGTATGGATTTCATATGAATTTTCAATAAAAAATATACATCAAACAATTTTTAAAATAAATCTTGAAACTTTCCTAAATTTTGTTTTTTTTTCCTTTTCTTTTTCTCTTATTACTCATAAGTTCTTCTCTCTTTCTTGAAGGCAATATAAACATTCATGTACAACATTTCATAATCTTCAATAACTTGATAATCTTCAATAATCATATGTTAATTTCGCAGAGTATTCAACAAAGGTGCTACTCATGACTAGGTGCATAGTACTCCATTACCATGCTCAGGGAAAAGTTCTCTTTTTTTATTTGTTGAGCCAAAAAAAAAAGTTCTCTTCCTAAATATCTTCTAAACACACGCACACAAATAATAAAGATTATAGAGTTTATTTATTTTGAAGATTTGACTACCCAACTTAATCCAACATGTTACATATACATAATATACATATTATACAGTTACACAAATAATAGAGATTATAAATTTCTTTTAATTTGTTTTATATATTCAACTGTACATGTTAATCCAACATATTCTATATTGGGTTGATTCAATTTAATTTTTATAAATTTAAAATTAACTTAAGTCCATGAAATCCAATTAGATCTATTTTGACCAAGTTGATGGTTTTTCCTTTAAATCTAACTTTTGAATAAAAATAACTCTATTTGAGATATATACAAACATAATCAAATCAAATTAAAAATGAACGAGTTTGATGTCTTGGCTGAGGTTTCTATGTCTTTCTTGTATATGGTTCTTGGGATCCCTTGTATCATTTCTATTTAATCTCTTTATTTGCAGATTAAAAAAAAAGTGAGTTTGAAACATGTTATTATATTTTATTATTCAAAAATATTTATTAAATAAGCTTATATTTAACCTATATAAGCTTCGAACATGTATTTTATATCTATAATTTATTTACACCGATTATATGTTTGACTGGGAGGATAGAAAAATAAGAGAGAGAAATATTTACTTCTGCCAAGTTCCAGAATATGGAGAATTTTACATATATTAGGTGCATAGGTGTATGTATTACAACATTACACCAACTAACTAAAAATTCGCCTTAAAATTATGTTGGTGATGCGGATTTAATTTATGCGCTGCTGGTAAATGGTTAGGTGCATTGTAGTTTTCTTTACTAAAAAGAAAGAGAAAATAAAGGCGGAAGGCGGAAACATATTGTAGGGGAAAAAATAAGAAGTTTTGTGAAAATACTAATATACTTTAATGTTTTGTTTTCTTCTTTTTATAGAATTACAAATTCTAATTTAAATTGTTAAAATTAAACATAAATGAATGAAACAAATTATCATATTCTTAAATTATTTAAAATAATTTAAAAACAACTAATTTAAGATAAAAAAATAAACTGATGATTTGAAATCCAGTAGCGTGCATTTGTTGTATTTGGGTCAGAAATAAAATTAGAGGGAGGTGAATGGAGCAAACAATTAATAACTTTATCGCAATTGACAAACTAGTATTTGATGTATATATGGTAAACTATATATATGTTCATTCACTTTTTCTCAAGATTATGGATCGGCTCATTATTATATCAAGATTTAACAAATCTGATTAGGTTATTTAAAATTTCATAATGGAGGGTGGGCATTGTTTAGAGCCCTATAAGCATTCCTATTTTGCATGTATGCCGTAGGGATTGGAGTGGTCAAACCTATAATGTCTCTCTCTCCATTCTTTTATCGCATTTTTTTTTTCAATTGGGATTCCCATCCTTTTCATTCTTTTTCAATTTTAATTGAAAGAGAAAGTTCCCGTTATAGTCAGCAAAGCAACCCTATTTCAGTATTTTGCGGCACTCTGTCTCTTTCTTTCTCAACAAATTGTTTGCTTTATGTTCATTAAATTAAAATCCTAACCGGAAGTCACTTCTGCCTCCGGAACTTCATACCCGCACAGTTCGGGAATCTCGCTATTATTCTACTAGCATCATTAAAAATGCAGGTACATTGTACTAGTAGCTAGTGTTCACTTAAGCACCAAATTGGTTTATTTATAAAAACCGCGTTGTTACTGGTCAAAAAATGACAAACGACTATCGTCTCGAGTAATTATCCAATTACCTAGTAAAAACAAATACATTCACGGTGAAATTCATATTCATTCATTCTCACTCAAGTTACACGTTTTTTTAGGTTTCTAGTTTTTTTGGTGTAAAAAAATTGTATGTTTCTAATTTAGTTTCAAATATTTGTTACAGTATTTTAAAAAGGATGGTCTTCATTAGTATTTTTAAGATATTGATTAAAGAATTAAAAAGACAAACTATTTATTATGTAGATTACGAAAATATGTAAAAATAATCATGGACAATATAATTTTGTGCATCCAAATTTTTTTTTTTAATTTCTTAATACTCCAAAGACACTAGCTAGTATTTATCTTTTAAAACTTAAGAAAGAAATACTACACTTTATATAATTAATAATTTACAATTAGTACATTAAAACTCTTTTCATAAATATATTTGATTAAAAATAATTATTTTACCAATATAATTAATAAATTTTCTTAAAAAAATATAGGAGACTAATGTAATGAGATAGTCTCTTTGGTTTCAAATATAATCAACAAATCTTTCTTATTTTTCTCAAATGTAAAAATCTTAATTAACAAAGTCTTATTTAATGAGGAATAATTTAAGAATAAAGTTAATATTTGATTAAAATAACCCAGTTTAATGAAACTAAATAATTTTTTTTAATAGATATAAAATGTGTCCTTTCTTTTCTTATAATCGAGGAGGCGTAAACTTTTTTTTTCTTCTTGAACGTAATGAAGTAACTAAACAAAGGCCATGTTTGAATTCTTCCGGATTTGGATACAGATAAAAGTCGCAGCTACCGAAACCACACTCTTTATTTAGTACAAAGTAAAGCTATTGGGCCCATTGCACACACTAGTAAGAGTGCAAGACCAATGAGATTCACCTTATACAGCAAAAGAATCATCGATACTTCGTCACAATTGGCACTAAACGTATTTTCATAGAATCACCCAAATATGGTACCATTTTTGTTTATGACTTTAGCATTTAGCAACCTAACCGTGCAAGAAGGTGGAAAGAAAGAAAGAAAGAAGGAAACGAATACGATAAGGAGCTTGAAATGAATATTTCCCTTAGTGATATTGATTTTTTAAAAATCTGTCTATGAACAAACAAAATTTGGTTTGATTTACATTTGACAAGCATTATAATTACTACGTATGACTGAGGGATAGTGTCAAAACGGCATGATATGCGTGGTTTTGGTGTCGTAGAAGCAAAGGCAAGACTTAGAGTTCACCCGAAATATCTTGAGCAAATCGGTGCACATTTGTCGCACGTGCGGCGCACAATTGCTCTGCATCAGCAACAGAATCTTGGTCAGGCCATTGTTCTGCGTCACCGCCTCCTGCGCTTTGCGATCGCGGAACAGGTAACACACACTCCATAGCGTCGCCACCGCGTGCTCCGTCGCCGCGCTCGACACCTTCAGAACCTTGCTCAGCACCGCCGTCACGCACTCCGCCGTGTCCTCGCAAATATCCCTCCTCCCCTCCCTCGTCGACGACGCCGTCTCCACAATTTTCAGCACCTTCTCCACCGCCGCCGCGCCCAAATTCGCCTCCGTCAACAGCCTCGTCATCGCCTTCACCGCTCCGAGGTTCACCAGCTTCAGTTTGTTCCGCTTCGGCACCGAAATCGCCATCAGGCTCGCCAGCGTGGCCTCGATCAGCGCCGGATCTTCCTCCGGCGCCGCAGATTTCAGCAACTCGGGCACCACGCCTTCCTTCTCGGCGATTGAAATCTTCGCCTCCGAGTCCACGGCGATGAACTGCAGAACCCTAGCGGAGGCAATTTTCGAATCGGAGCTTCCTCGTTGGAGAATTAAAAGCAGAGAATCTAAGCATTGTTTCTTTCCTTTGAGAATAGAGTTTTTCAAACCCTCCAGATCATCAATGCTCTCGAGAACCAAACCTAACACGATAACGACTTGTTCGAGAAACTCAACACTAGTTCCCACGGTTACTCCGCCGTCGACATTGTCGAGGAAGCGAACGAGTTGATCCACGAAGCCTTCTATTTTGGCGAGGAAGAATTTGTTCTGGTGAGAATCTTTAGCGAAGTGGAGTAGTTTGGCGAGCGAAGAGAAACGGAGGGAGTCTGAGTTGGTTTTCAAGTCAGCGACGGTTCGGATGACTTGGTCCCGGGAAAGGACCGGTTCGGAATGGGGGCGAGCCGAATCGGACCAGATCTGGATGAGGCTTTGGAGAGTGCGGTTGGGGATGAAGTCTTTGGTTTGGAGGAGTTGCATGGTGGCGGGGCAGGTGTTGTTGCCGGCGTCGAGCCAGCGTTGGATGTTGGAGCGGTCGTAGGTGACTCCGGTGCAGAGGCTGACAGGGGATTTCATGACGTCAAGGGAGATAGGGCACTTGAAGAAGCTGGGAACGGTTATGCATAGATCGTCTCTGGCTCTCACCATGGGAAGGGAGTGATTAAGAAATGAAATAAACAGAGGAGGGAAGTGAGAGATGGTGCGGAAAACAGAATGGGGGTGTTTAAAGATGGAATGGGATAGCGAGAGTCAATGGTGGGTGACGTAAGATGCGTGTTCTTTTTCGTATATAAAATTCAATCCTCCGATGATACTTTGTTATATATTTGGATGGGAGTATTGTTTGGTTCGGTTATGGTCTTTTTGGTCAATGAGGGAATTGTGGAGTGCGTTACTGTTGTGGGTAGTGATGAAGGGTCGAGATGGGAATGGGTGACACGTGCAGGTGCAGGAATGCATATGATGATGAAGGGTGAGGAGGAGAACGTGGGGTGCGGGGACCACCAATTGAAGGGTTTTTGTTTTGTATGGATTTTTACTTTTCCCCGTTGGCTTGGGGTTCCATTGGTCGGCCCGATTCTATCATTCTTAAGCATGGAATACTTCCACCACAACCAAATTCACCTCAAGTCTGTCCAGAACCAGCTCTTTCAGTCTTGCACCAGCTTTCAAGGCTAAATAAGTATTTTGGTTATGAGGGACAGTGAGGTTGAAAGTGGAAAAGGATGATAAATTGATCATTCAAAAATAAAAAATAAAAATTAATTTTTGAATATGTAAAAAGTACAATAAATTAATTTTATGGATAAATTGATTCATAAATTTTGTAATTTTATCTCAAATTGATCCTTAAAAGATAAATTTATTATTAAATTAATCTTTGAATAGTATAATTTAATAACAATTTTTTTTTACAAATTTAACAATAAAATCAATTATCATAATTTTTGCATATGAAACTAAATTTAAATTTGTAATATACAGGAACTAATTTATCACCGTCCCAAATTTTCATCAACTAAAATTGGTATTTATCCTTCCTTTAATGATGTTCTTTTCCCAACTTAGGAATTTCCACAAATTAATAATAACAATGTTTACATTATTATATATATATATATATATATATTTTGAGATTTTTATAATACAGAGATTAGATGAGTAAATCTAGATCATGAGATTTTTTGCAAATACATCTAACTCAATTAATTGAATATGACATGAGTTAAAGTTATTATAACTTTTTTAGTATTATCTTCAATTCCTAAGGACAGAAAAAAGTATCATGAGATTTTATTAAAAATAATTAAAATTAAAATATGTACATAAGTTGTGTGATTTTTTTAAAACAAATCACATTTTTTAAGTGTGCATCTTGTAATTGAAAGACAGAGAAACAAGTAATTAGTAATATTAGTTGTAGAGTGATACAGTCACCCTATCTCGACGAGCTCCTAAACACGGGTGAGTAATTGTATGCGTTTGTGTGTGTTACATTGTATTTTTTATTTCCATGAATAAAAAATAATTTACTTATTTAAAAATTAGATGTTATGACAATAGTGCTGAAAAATTAATAAACAATTTTATAAATCTCTTGAGTAAGAAATAATTAATTTAACATAATTAAATCTTGACATATATAGTATAAAATATCTTAGAAATTTCTTAAGTAACAGAGAGTGAGAAGCTTACAAGGTGTGTTTTACGAAGTTGTTGTCGACAATTTAATTACTTAAATTTGAGTTATTTATATCGTAGCTTTAAATTGCTAGTGACATTTAATGAGAAGACAAGTTTTTCTATCCCTCCAGTTCAATTTGTTTTCAACATTTATCTACCTTTCAATTATTTGATGATAAAAGGATGTGTTGCAGTATTCACTTCTTATGTTGAGCTTCCAACAATTCACCCGTTAAATTAATACACAATATATTTAGCTTTCCACTGTTATGCACACACTTCTTATGTTGACCTTTTTGCTAACTTGCATGCGTCATCTGTGTTAAAGAAATCACGTCTAAGAAATTTGATTTACTAATACGAATTTGTGTTAGATTAATTTCCATTGATATAATATTTATATACCTAATAGAAATTAAATTATCAATATAAATAATTGTAGATTTACACTACTAATAAATTATATTATGTTGAAAAAAACAATTGGATTATTGACACAAAAAGTTTATATATATGTTAGCATATGGCATCATATAGTGTTGCAGTAAATTTTAAAAAATGACATCATATTGTTAATATGAATCTACAAAAGGAGACTATTCTATCAGTTAACATTTTTTTAGTATACTTATCTTTCAGTTTTCTACTGCAAAATTGTTTGATAATATGTACGTAATATGTATAACTTAACTAACACATTAAAAATATTATTTTTAAAAGAATCACGGATACTAATGTCTCCTCATGACTCATTATGTCTTTTTTCCTTTTCGGCCCCGTGGGGAGGGGGTCTTTAATTTGACTCATTATGTTTTACAGCGCGTCATTATGGCACCGAAAGCAGCTCTTTGTAGGAAAAAACAGCACTACTAATTCTTACTTCCATCAAGAACCAGTCTTCATCATCTTTCCTTCTCAACGTTTCTTTCTTATTGCTTTGGTGTTTTTCGGGTAAAAAACTAAGTTTAGTAAGCCACAGCTAGCCCTACTTTCACGCAAGAAACTGTGGAGAAACTGGAAAGTACGTTCATATGGTCTACCTTTCTTATTATCATAATTAATACCTAAACCCTAAAACAATCTCACAAAAAAGTAGTAAAGACAAAGTTAGCCGAACAGAATAAAACGTTACAACTATATTTTTGAAATACTCTTGCATTAATAATTTTAAGATAACAATTTTTAACCATTGGTGTTAGAGAATACATGAAAATATAACTAGATTGATAATAATATATGTTGAGTTTATGAGAAAAGATTTTAGATTCTATTCTCAGAAAATAAATTTTTAATGAAAATCGATGAATTTTAGGTGTATCTAAAATAATTTTGGTGTTTGGTAGCGTAGAAGCATCTCATTCTTGGTGCAGAGACCAAAATTACGTAGATTTGCATGACAATGACACGAGAATTATTCGGATTTCGGCGTGCAAAAGTTTCAACAACTGGGACTTCAATTCTATTGTGAAATTTGACCAAACACAACCTTCCGTTTTCAGCTTTTGCATGCTTTTTTTGAATAATAATACTCTTTTAGTTCTTTTATCTATCATTCATGCTACGTACGTTTTATCTCTGGAGCTTTCTCCAGAGTTGCTCCCTCGGATCAATGTCCAGCCGGAGTTGTCCCCAAAAGAAGAGGGGGGGGGGGGGGGGGGGGGGGGGGGGGGGGGGGGGGGGGGGGGGGGGGGGGGGGGGGGGGGGGGGGGGGGGGGGGGGGGGGGGGGGGGGGTTGCGGCGAATGTGAAAATAAGGAATAGAGGGAAAATTAGATAATCTTTTAGGCTATTTGTTCTAAGATATAAAATAAAACAAAAATAGTTGTTTTCTTTTTAGTTATTTGGTGTGTAGAAAGTGATAAGAAAATTGGATATATATATATATAATAACACAAAATATCCAAAATAAATAATGACATTTGATATAAATAAAAGTAAGTTTAATTGTGCTTTTGGTCCTCCAAGTATGATTTTAGTCTTTAATGTTTCGGTTTTATCAATTGGGTTCCGTAAGTATTATAAATGTGTAATTTTAGTCTTCTAAATATGTATTATATCTTATTATTAACAATAATTTGTTTCATATATGTTAACAAGAATGATATAGATCTATTAAATGGATGAATTAAAATTGGACAATGATAATACCTAAGAAGCACAATTGATATCACAGAGACTAAAATTATACAATCCAAGTACCTAATTAAAGAACCAAAAATATAATTAAACCATAAAATATTTTAGCATTCTTAAAATAGACACATTTTTCTTATATGGAACCAAAAAATAACTGGGATCCCATTTGCCGAACCCTTTATTTTCTGCTTTTCCTTAATTTTGATTTTGTTTATTCATTGCCACTGGTGGGTCGTATCTTCTCATATGCAATGAATAATTGTATAGGTTAAGATTCGATACATGCGTAGGATCTGTTATACAGACATTTTGTAATTTGTTTGAGCACATCTTGTGCATTTTAATGAAATTTAGTTGCAGATAAAAATAAATAAACTAAGCTTTCATTGATGAAGAAAAATAATTGTTATTTTTTAGTTATATTAAAATCATTTATATTTATTATTTTGATATTTTTTTATCTGTAAAAATCAAAGATAATATCAGGAGTTTACAATAATTTAGATCATTGACATATTTATTATTTTGACATGGCATATATATATTATTGTTTGTTTCTTTTTATTATAAGATATAAAAAAATAGTAATAAATATTATCTTTGAAGTTTTAAAAAGCAAGTAAATAAGAATAAAAGTTTCTTCAAAAGTGATAAATAAAAGAAACAGATGTAATATTTAGAATTAATTTTATATACTAAGACTGTAACGTGCGGGGGTTGGTCAGTCATGGTACAAAGTCTATCCTCTACATGTGTGGATCAATTTTTATCACAGGTGTAGGTCGATCAACAGATGAGAAAAGTTGTGCATTATTAAGCCTTTGTTTGATAGAGAAATAATGAAAGAGGGGAGCGTCCCTTAAAAAAACACATGGAAAAGGGGGAGTAGATAGAAATTAGCAGTTATTTGGTAAGAAAATTTAGAGGAGAAATAATTTTAAAATCAGTGTAATTTATTGTATTATTTTTACTCATTTTTCTATCTTTCTTCTTCATTCTTCTCTATCTCTCATCTTTAATTTGTACTTTATTTTTTATCTATTTTTATCTATTCTATTTTTTCCATCTCTACCAAACATGGTGGTGTAAGGGTCTTCTCTCAACTGGTTGTATAAATTATAGTCCTCAATCAGGTGATCCACAACTCTCCAAGGATCAAACTTAAAAGACGCAAATAGTTATTTGATCGGACAGTCTAATTAGTATTTGTCCTTATTATTCTCTTTATTCTTCATTTTACAATTAAATTTGTGGTACACGAACTAAGAAATATAATTAATATTTTAGTTTTAATAAAATTAGATTCATATATATTGTATAAGTTTTAATAAAATTAGATTCAATATTGAATCTATCTTTATAATAAATCTTAGGGTAATACAAAAACGTGTTAAATTGTATAACTTTAACGCCTAAAAATTGAAATAAAAGTGAGTTGAGTAATTTGCAAGTTGCTTCTTTCGTGACCAATTAACGATGTCTAAACTGAAAAATTTTGGTGTTTTTAATACTAACTTGATTTTAAAAAATGTATTACAGAATAAATTGAAAATGTTGAAACATCAACATGATTTTTTTAGGTTATCATAGTTCGATAGAGGTCTAACACTTCGAACATTCCAGAGTAGAGCAGTTTAGATTCCTGTAATCATGTTGTACATTTGCGCTAATTTTAAGCTTATTGTCGTCAAGAAAATGAAATTGAAAAAGGAAAAGAACAAAAATACATCGTGCTGGTCACAAATTCCTTGACTTGAGACACCATATAGGTTGGGATTAGACCCAACCACTCAATTCCAGTAAGAGTGCACAAATTGTTCACATATTCCAAGCTTTGTTCATAGTCATCATTTCGAATTCAGAAAACGTGTAATTCTTCTTTAGCTTACTTGACGGGGAGAACTAGTCATTAGCTAGGAACAAGAAACCTTTCTTTGACTCAACGGTCTTCAATTCAGTTTCTAAACAATTCTTATTTGGGGTTAAAACAAATGAATTATATTGTATATTTGCTAATTGCTTCATCTAACCAAATTAGTGAAATTACCCCTTACTTCGGGAAAGGCCTTCAGTCCCCGGCTCCCTCTTTATTTATTTTTTCTTTCTTTTTTAATAATTTGATGTTCATAAGTAAATCATTTCCTGTATTTCGAACAGAAAAAAATGAAAGTGTCATATTACGTTTGGATAATAGTAAATATTGATATATATATATATATATATATAATTATTCAAAGCCTAATATAATATGAGAGAGGAGATATCAAATTATATTGATATAACTTTATTAACTATTATATTATTTTATAATTTTGAATTGAAAAATATTTTCTTAAAATTCATTTAAGTTTTTTTTACATAGATCATATATATAAAATTTTATATTAATAAAAAAATTATTTGATATCTTGTTCATATAAATTAAAATCAATGTTATATAAATATATTAAAATATATATAATTTGATTATCTTCTTGTTCTTATTTAATTTTGATAAAATTTGACATAAATAATCTTGATAATATGTAGATATAATTCAATGTTTGGACCAATAAAAATTACAAATTATAAAAATGATGTAATGGTGATCAAAATTACACCGGTACAATTTGATTCCTCCTCATATATATATATATATATATATATATATATTCAAAATAGAATTGTAATTTACCTTAATTTTGATTAAACTTGTTGGTTTTTAAATGCTCATAATCATGACAATGATTGAAATAATACTAAATCATCTTCCTACATTTTTTATGGGAATGATTATTATCGAATACATGGATCAACTAGTTTTTTTTTACAACAAAAAGACGTGTGTATGTGTTTTAATAAAAAGGTTTGGAATAACGAAAAAAGTTACAACTTTCAATAGTCAAACTTTTGTTTAGGATTCGAATTTTCAAAAGATTTAGGACCAAAAACTTGATTAATCTGATTATTAATATGCAGTGGGCATTCACCCAACTTCACCAATTTTTGAGAGTTAGTATTTACTACTTTAATTATTATCCAATGTTTTGGTAATGTTTTATGTTAAAAAAGAGTAAAATATGTTTTTGATCTCTCTAAAATTTGAAAATTCTATTTTCTGTCCTTCTAATTTTGAAATTTCCATTTTTCATCTTACAACACAGTCTAAATAATTTTCATCCATTTATAAAGCAGTATCTAAAGCATTTTAAAGTTTAAAAGTGGTACCTTTTTAATTTAGAGAGACGAAAAATGAATATTTTAAAATTAGAAAGACTAAAATTAAATGAAATTTTTTAGAGAGATTAAAAATGAACACTTCAAATTTTAGAGAGACAAATATATATTTTATCCAAAAAAATGGAAACATTATATTATCAGAGAAAAAAAGCATAAAATAGTTAAAATATGATTTATTATTATTTGTGCATGATCTAACACTCAATTGATTGGCACAAGGGCTTTTTAAATTATTATTATTTAATTTTATTTATTTATTTTTATTTCAATTCCTAACGTTAGTAGATTATGTTAACAACTGACATGGATAATGGTGACGATGTCATAATGATGAGATAATCACCATGCTACATCGGTAAATAATGACATTGTTACTTGATGATCTTATGAAAAGCAATGTTACATCATCATGATAACATAATCAAAGATTGAATTTAAAAAAAAAAAAAAGTGACATGTTTTTAGCCGTTAGACTAGTTGTCAAGAAAGTGACTAAATCAATTCTTAAATCTTACATTTGTATCCTTGAATGTTATTATCGAAATTTCTTTTGTGTATGATTTCAAAGCCAAGTAACTTTATGAGCCATTAGTTATCAATTATTGTTGATGGAAGTAATTTTTTTTTATCAAACTTTACTTATCTTTCAATCGAATTTAAGATTAGTTAAAATCTTTTTTTTTTTGACGAATAAGAGGATTAACACACATCAATCATTGTCAATAGTGTTAAATTGTAGTTGTTAAACTATTGGTCATTAATCATATCAACTATCAATTAAGTGTTACTTTAATATTTAAATATCTTTTTGTAAATACATCTTTGCAAATATTTTATTTATTTTAGTTTTTGTAACTTTTAGTTTTGTTTATAATCCTTACTAATATCTTATTTTTTGTTTTTAGCTCCTGAAAATATAACACTTTAATTTTAGTTCCTAAAAGTATATCATTTTTTATATTTTAGTCCTTGATAACATCATCATGATGACATAATACTTTTATGAGAATGTAACACAAAAATGATGTCATCATCATGGTTAATTACTCGTGCCAACACTTAACATAATGCATGACAACATTGACTAAAATAAGTTTTTTACATGAACTACATTAAAAAAATATCCTTGTTCCACCGTGCTCTAACTAAATAAAAATCCATCTTAAAATTGTAATTTTTTTATTGATAACATAAAAAGAAAATAATTAGTTAATGGTATGTGAATTAACACAAAATACAAAAAAATTTAGCAATGGCTCCACTATTATTGTAGAGTTCACCGTTGATGACATATACCACGAGTATTCGTTGTTTTATACGTGTTATATTCCTTCACCCACTCAATTATAACATGCTAGCAGGCCTAATAGTGAAAATATGTGAATTAACTTCATTTAATTTCATGAATTAAAATCAATTTGATTTAAAACATCATTTTTTAACATTTTTATTAATCCAATGCCGATCCAGCTAAAGAAATAAATAAAACAAAACCATTAATTAAAAATTGCTAGCATATATTAATTGTTACGAATCATCATAGGGCTGCTTACTTGTTTTCATTTAATTTAATCCAACAAAGCTACCCACAAGGCTACAACTACTAGAACAAACTATGTATGTTCTATGCATGTTTTCCTTCCCTCAAACTCAAAGGCATGGCACCTCTTTAAATAATGAAGTCATTAATTTATCTCCGCAAAATCTGATTAAAGATGTTTCCCACACAATAACTAAACCCAAGTACCACACAAATAAATGCTGAGTGGCGAGAAATTAAATTAAGTCACAATCATACCGTTCATCAGGCAATTAACACATTTTTTATTTTCTGTTTTGGTTATCTTTAATTTCTCACTGTCTTAATGATCTTAGGCACATAGTTCCATTGTCAAGGGTAGATGAGGGTCTGAAACTTTTTCCTTGAAAACGTACTATTCCATGAATCCGTGAAAGCTAAAGGAAAAGGAAAATGTGATTCAACACATTATAATCTTCATAGGTAGCTTTGCAACTTGGTGGGGTTTAATCTTAGAATGGCATCAAATCAATGGTACTCGAAGGAGACTTTTTTGGTTGATGTTTGGCTAGTTAAATACAAAGTCTAGGGACGTGGCCGTGCATACTTCCCCACGATCGTTCTTATGCATTTTGAATGTTCTTTTTCAACTTTCAAGCAGGAGTGTAGGACCCTCAAATTAAATTCAGTTTGTTATTTGGTTAAATACAAGTCTATGATTGCTGGATTGGTTCTAAGGGCCAATTCAGAAACATCCGAAAATCTTAAACTGTGAATTGTGATATATGGCCAATGTTATATGGTCACATGGAGCCCCAACTGTTTCCTTGTAGATCACCTTCAATTTGATCTTCTATGGCAATTAAACTTCACTCCTTTGATGTCATGGCCTCATGGGAAGAAAGATGGTGTGGTGAGGAAGTAATAATATAGTCAAACATGGCAGAGTGATGTGTCATAAACGCTGACTGCTCAACTAAGAAATAGAGACACTTAAATAGTGTTTATTAATTGTGTGTAATAATGTACGTGTCAGATACACATCTATATTAAATATTGTATAAAGAATTTAAACTAACAATTTACAGTGTGTATATGTTCTTGTAATCAAATCTTGTCTTAAGATACGAAGACCTAGTTCAATAACATTCAAATATTATCATACCAGATATTCTTGTAACAGTCTATCATATGCTTATCTGGCAACATGAAAAAAGCATAGGCATGCATCCGAGAGAATCTAGTGATGAAGCCCCAACTGATTAACAGTAGCTGGGATCAACTGAGGAGGTCGAAGTAGTATACACTATACAGTCCCCTCTCAAATACGTAAAGACAATGAGACTAAACACAACCCAAGGTCATCCGTAATACGACCAAAAAGATCTAAGGGGTACAATATTTGAATAATGAAGAAACAAATTTTAATTTTCTGTCAAATACTTCATTAGACAGATTGAATTCTGCATTAGAATCACGCGAAGATTCTTGCACCAACCCCCCCCCCCCCCCCCC
>PYAF01000301.1:2827085-2841197 GCA_007407185.1 Glycine tomentella
AATATTAATTTTGATCGGATAAAAAAATTGTCAAAAAAATTATTCTTGTAAATTTAATGTAATTATTTATTTATTTTTATAAAAAAATGTTCATCCTGTTATATTTTATATAGTTTATATGATAAATTAAGTTTAAATTTATCTTCGTATTTTTTATGTAAAATATTCATCCTTATTTGTTATTTATTTTTATACTTTCTATGATCATAAAATAAAATATTCAACAAATTATTTAAATCAGGAAAGAGAAAACCATAAAAAAAACATAAATCAACCATAATAATTTGGATATTAATATAAATTTAGGGAAATTATTCATTCCCATGAATTAAATATAATATTTTTATTTGCTATTATAAATAACTAAAAAGCTTGCTAAGTTTAGTCTGTCCGTTGGAAAGGAGGGTAGAATTTAATAATATCTCTATGTCGGGACTTTAGCCCCTTCTCTTCACCAAAAAAAAGTCGTCTCTATGGATTTTATTTTATATAAAAAATTATTGGCATATACATATTATAAAAGAAAATTAAAAATCGTCCATTTAGAATAAAATCATAAATAATTTAATTAAGTGAAAAATAATAAATAAAAAAATGAATAAGTGTTTGTTTAAAAATTAATTTTAGACATGAATTTTGTGTGGAAAAAATAATAGTGATTATATTGATATTTGATTTATGTTATTCAATTAAATAAGTATTAATTGTGTGAAATAAATTTGAGGTCGAAGGACATTGACTATCAGAAGATTAGTGTCCACCATGAAACTTTCTTGTACTCTAATCTAAAGTATTTAAGTGAAGTGTATTGCTTAACATGTCTTCATAGGTCAAAGAGATGATTATTTATCTTTGTCTAATATCGCGTATTCCTGATATTCACGGATTGAGTAATTTATGACATATCAAAACATTTCACCATATCCCAAAAATCTCAATATATGATTGCATCTATGTTAGTCTTATGGCACATGTAAACCCATTGGAGTGATCATATCAAATATAAATCGATATGGTCAAGATTAACCAAATTTAAGAATCGGATTATGAGATCAAATATTATATTGGCCCAGAGGGTATACAACCCCCCAGTCTCAAACATATAGTGCATAGAGGCTAAGTGTTGGGATATGATAATATACTAATGCGAAGGATACACAATCCCCAACCTTAAGCACATAATGCGTAAGGCTAAGTGTTGGGGGATCAAATAATATATCGATCCAGAGAGTGTAATAACTAATATGTTCTTGTCAGTTAAATTTTTAAATATTGGATTACACGCTTTTTAACTCAATGAATTTTAAAAATATCTATGTTATTTTAAAAAATATACGTATTTTATGAAATATTATTTAGCATACTTTAAATAAAGTTTATTTATTTGTTGTGTATATTGATTGTAATTTTTAAAGGAAAGGTTTTAGAGTATGTTTGAATAGTACGTGTTAGCAAATAAGGACTTCCAGGAAATTGGACTGGCTCGAATTTCTTTCGTACTACAATTTTGTTGGCCTAGTTGAGCCTTATATTAGGTTAATGGATTAGATCAACCTTAATTAAAAATAAACAAAGAAAATTGAACATTTTTTATATATAAAAATCTTTATATATATATATATATATATATATATGAAAATAATTAATTGACCCGAGTTAAATAAGTCCAAATTTCCAAGCCTCCATTTTGGGAGCCCAATTAAGTCCATCGGTCTAGTCCAAATTACTAATTCTATGTTTGAAACACCATTTGTTCACATTCAACACCCTCTATTGTGAGAGAAGAATTAGCATTGAACTTAGTACTGAAAAATGAGAATTTGACTAAATCAATTATGCTGCTCTCTTAGTCATTCACTTAGTCCATACATTTTGGAATATACGCACAATAAGACAATATAGTTATCTCGAAACTCTATTAATAGAGTTATAAAATAAGATAATAAGATATGTATTGATAAATAAAATAATTTTATATCGTTATGCAATCATAATTATAAATGATAATTTGTGATTAAATGATTATATAAAATGTCAGTAGATAATTGTTAAACTCTTACAAAAATGTTTGTTGATCATTTTGGTAAGTTCCTCTGTTGTCAAAAACAGAAAAATATTAGGGATTCATACAACGCCTATATATACTTTGAGTCTCTTCTTTCTCATTGTGTTTATTCTGTGCCAGTGGCATCTTTAACAGTCATTAAACCCCCACCCATCTTCTTTAATTGGTGCTCCACAGCTTCCATTTTGTCGTCCATTCTTGTCGATACCATTATCTCCCAAGAGAAACCTTGATACCAATTTGATAAAGCCAAAAATAATAATATGAATACTAATAACAGTACTGAAAAAAGAAATAAAATTTTCTGTTGCAGTACTCAAACAGATCCCACATAACTGGGAAAACAGAAAAAATGGAATGGAACGATGTTCCTTACAATAAGAAGAACTATAAAAGAAACAAAAAGATGTAGGACCAATTCCTTTCCTCTTGCAACCCCAATTTTCCATATATGAATTCTGATACCCTCTCAAGACCCTTTCACTCCCTTATGTTCTTTTCTCTCCCCCCTTGCCATGAGTTGCATGATTCTCTCATGATTCATACGTACCCTTCCTCCAATTCCTAGATGTCATGTACCAATTTTATTCCCTCAATCTTTTTTTCTCTCTCTTCATCATCACTTGCCACTTGTCTTCTCCTTTCATAAACTCTCAAACCTCAACTCTTTTTTCTTTCTTTCTCATACACCTTCACTAGAATCAGTAAAAATGGCAACGACAATGGCAAAGAAAATTGTAACAATGGTCACAATAATAACGATAATGAAATAATAGTTGTAATAATATTGACGGTGGTGAAAAAAAATTGAGTAACATGAGATGAGTGTAAAAGGAAATTATTTTCTGTATTTTATTTATGTTATTTTGTTTCTAATCAACTCACCTTAATATATCTTTTGAACCTAACAAAAAGTTAAATAAAAAAAATAAACTTATCCTATCTTATGTTCTTTATCTAACCACTAAACAAATCTTTAATTATTAATATTGAACTTGTTGACTATTCTTCGAGGACATGATCTCTTTGAACTCCATGTTTTGATCGAAAGATGCATTTAACGGTTACCTAATTAAAGACAATAATAAGAATTTCACCAAGAATACATGTCAGATGCATATAGAAAAGGAAATCCGCCGAAATTTTGACAACTATAATTTATACCATGGTTTTGGCCGGTCCCTATAACAAGATAGTCTTCCTAATTATAGGTTCAGATAGCCTTCTCTCATGGGTTCGGTTTATGTCCCCCATGTCTCTTTGTATTTGGTTCTTCTTAATATTTTTTTGGTGGCTTTTTTAGCTAGGGCAGTGGAGGGGGTGCTAACCTGGTTAGGATGCCTTTCGCTGCTCTTTGCTCTTGTAGTTCTGTTATTGTTTAGAAAAAAGTCCCTATCACAGGATCCAAATAATATGCAATGTGGTAGTTTTTTTTTTCCTTTTTTCTTTAAAAAATTAGCTGCTTCCAATAACTAATTAGGTATTGCATATTATTCGTATTTAGAAACTAAAAATAAGGTGTTACTAATTTCACAAGCATGGGATTAAGGTATCAAACATATTAACTATTATTGGTATGCTTCTTTGCAAATGAATGTATCGACTAATTAAAATTTTTCCATGAAAAAAAAATAAAGTAACGAAAACATATGAAATTGATCACTTGGTTCAACCTCATTAGGGATGATCTTTTAGCATTACTTTCATTTCATGCATCTGGCACATGTTAAGATGACATTAGAGGTAATTTTAAATAGATTTTTGCAAAGGAAATTGCTTGCCACAATGACTAATAAGTGCACCTTTTTCATCCAGAACGCACTACTTGCAATTGTTACTTACAAGGATATTGAGAAGGGATGAGATACTACTAGTAATTATTACATACTAGAAAGGCAAAAGTAACTATTTTATGCTTGCATTGTTTTGTAAATGCCTCCTTGAAGTCTCCGTGATGCCCTGCTCTTTTCTTTTCAATAAATCTTCTATTTCATCCTGATATTGTTGTTCAATCATCTCTAACTCTATTCTCAACTCACCCCCAGGTTCAAAGAAGGAGGAAGTACTTATGGGATGACTAGAGAATTTCATCATACCATGGCTTTCCACGCATGGAAAACTCCTATAATCAGATGATGCCCTGAATTCAGATGTAAATGAGCTTTGACTACTAACTTTAGGCAAGTCAAAGTCTGTAAATCCTGATTTAGCAGACATGAATGAAACTGTAGAAAAATGCTTATCATTGAAGTCAGATGTTGCAGAACTGTATGACCATGTTTCTCAAAATACAAATCATTTGTCATTGTTTCTCTTCGAAGACCAATGTTTGCCTGAGACACAAACTTGTCACAAATCACATTATCATTGTTTTCCATTTCTGCTGGTCTTCCAGGCGAGGTAGAGAGACCTACATCTTCAGCCACAATGTGGCTAGAAACTTCTGAGCTTTGCCTGTATTTTGCTAATTTTAAGTCTTTCTGTTGACTTGAATGAGTTAGTTTACCATTAGAAGAAACTAAATGATCAATCACTACACAAGGTTTCCAATCAGGAAGTGAATTTATCAATAACAAATCAATTAACTCTGCTAATTTAACATTTTGCTCAGCAAGTTCAAGTTGCTCAACCATTTCACTTGAAACTGAGATGGCAGTATCACTGTTGATGTAGAATATGAAATGAATATTTCTTGCCCGCCCTGCATTTTATTGCCAGATAACTTTCTATCAATATATTATAAACATGGTTTTGTTAAGAGTAGAAATCTACTATAAGTTATACTGACCATTCGGATCAGCTATGTGGAGAACTAAGGATACAGACATTTCATCATTTTATTCATCTTTTAGAAAAAATGTCACCTTCCTTCAACCTTCGTATCTCAACACGTGGGGAAGGCAATGCATCGTCAACAGAATCAACAGGATTATAAAGTAAAGTGGTCAATGGCAGCTCACTGGCATCACCAAGATCCATTGAAATGGATCTAACACGTGTACTGGCAGGACCTTCTGACATAAGACAATGATTTTCAAATGTTCCATATTTAGGAAGAACAATATCTGGTAATGGAAGACAACGATTCTTCAATGAACCATTCACTTGGATAAAATGGTCCATCAGACGCTCCTTTGCTGACAATCTTTGAGATGCTGGGACAAGACATTTCTCAATAAATGATTTTACTTCTGGATCTTTGAGTTTGGAAAGACCAAAAGGCTTTATGCCCTGCAGTATTAAATATTATATGACCATAGAACCCCAGTAATAGCTTAAAGAAAAAGAATGCTATCAATAAGAATATGCACAGATGAAACTTTCTTGTATATCAGAGCTGATTTTCTACATTCACTGTAAGGATATTCAGACGTAACCAACTCAAGCATGCACATCCCAAAAGAATATATGTCGGCTAATTCATTATAATGTTCATCATACAGTTCAGGTGCCATGAACTCCGGGTCCCTACTAGGATTACATATGTATAAATATAACTGGTGAAGAAATCAAACAGCAATGATGCAAATAAGTCAGAAAAAATCTTCTACTAGTACTCTTTCATTACAGCTATGAGATGGAAATGAAAAACATTTAAAAGGGACAGTGAACACACTTTCTGAGTCTCCCTGAGGTGAACAACTCAGTAATCAAGTTAAGAGTTCTGTGCTTGCCATCGATCCAGGAATTGTAGAAAGTTACTATGCTGTCGTGCTTCAGTGACTTCAATAGATGCACCTCTGAGTAAAGCCTCTCTAAGCCACCTGGTGTCTGTAATACATCATCAATCTGAACTTGGCTCCATGCAACTTCAAGTCCGTTGATTTCATCAATCGCCTTGTAACTAATTAACCATAGATAAAGGGAAAAAAATGCATATCTTGAATCAAATTTCACTAAAACAATAAAATACTTGATGAAAACCACGAACCACAAAATGCTATGCGTTATGTTCTAAACTGAGCAGGGCATTTCAAATGTCTTCTCAATTTTACATAAGAAAAAACAGTAAACCTTGAAGTAAAAGAATTAAATTACTAGTGAAGTACTGCGATAAAAACCAAAATAATAAAGAAACATGTTGCTAAGAAAACAAAAACAATGGATACACAGTCTTGAAAGCTCCTTGGCTGGTAACTTCGTTATACTGTTATGAATACCAAAAAAAAAAAAAAAAAACATCACTTTAATGCATAGTTAGGTTTTATGTTAAAAAACACAAAGGTAAAAGGAGCACACAATTACATACCCTAATGTAGCGATTAGTGGGATCAATTTCAAGAACATTGGGATCAGGAGGCTCTAGAAGGCCTGCACCCTCTTCTGAGCTTTCTGTTTCTATCAAACTCATCTATGCTGTGAATATACGATTCAAACTTTTGGAATTAAAAGTATTAGGCAAATGTTGACTAGTTCCCTTAGGGCATTGATTAAGAAACTAAAAGAAAAAAGTATTACACTGTCCTAAGGGCACTGATTAGCAAGACCAAAACTATTGATAAGCAAATCAGATAAAGGAATTGAAAAACCAAAATGTTGCAGGTCTGAATTGATTGAGGCAAATTAGATAAAGGAATTAATACGGTTTTCTTTATATTTTGGTGAATAAATGAACTAATAGATTGTACCTTAGAGCAGGACCTTCTGAACCTAGCTTCTTAGGAGGAATTCCATAGAATTTAGAAAGACAAAAGGACATCAGAGAGAGAATGGAACCCAAATGCAAAGAAAAAGAGGGGGAGGGGGAGAGAGAGTGATTGATCAAGCGTCGTGTGTGTGGTTAGGGGTGGAATTTGTGTCAATGAATCGCATGCCACAACCTCGTCTTCCTCTCAAAAAACAGCTAAATTTTACAAGACATTCATTTCTAATACCATCCCTATTTATATACTCTATACTTTTTCTCTTCTTCAATCATCTATCCCTGTTATCATTCTCCTCTCGTATTATGATACTAATATTTTATAAGCCCTCTCAAAATATTATTGATCTATGACTAAACTCTGGAGCATATATATGTTTTTCAGTCAAACCCGTTAGGAAAAAAAAGGTGAGAATTATACGCTCACTCTTTCCTTCCTCATTAATATAGGCAATGTTGTTCCGCAGCACCAATGTCTTACTTTTTATTTGAAAAATTAATCCTGGCACTAATGTAAATATATATGACTTAAATTAATTTAAACATATCTTGCAATTACATCCAACAATTCAAAATTAATTCCATTAAAAATAATTCTGTAAAACTCTAAACCAAACGAAAACCAACAAAAGAAATAAATATGTTAAATCATTCATTGTAGATAATTCTATTCTGACTTTATCACACTTAAAGACTCCTCCTTGCTCTCCAATAATGTGTTGTGGAGATCAAACCCTTAACTATTCCTGCAAACTCATTTGGCGTGCCAAATGAGCCACGTCCAATGATAGGCAATTAACATCGTTGGCAACTATAAATGTTAAGGGATTATATATAAGTCATACATATGATACTCAACACACATAAAGTTAACACACATCAAATATAGCCACTAGCCAGCATAAATCTACATGAAATTGTCAAAATATACATTGCAATACGAACTAACAGGCCAAAATATATAAAACAAATACACCGCTCTACACTGCAACACTGCCAGAGCATTAGTAGTCTTCTAACAGGAAGATAGATAATCACATATTCTGGCTGCACTTATTGTGGAGAAAGCACAATGAAAAACACGTTTTCATTTTTGTCATCACTGCTGCTTCGAGACTTTATCCAGAGCGTCAAAAACATATTGTTGGGTTACATCTTCCACGATCACTGTCTTATCTCGTGACTTAGAACCAGTGCCTAAAGAGACTTGTCTTCGTTTCACACCTAAAACCTGCCACCACCGCAACGATCGTTACAGAACATTTTATTTTGCTATAAATTATTTTAATCAGAACTTACAGAATGATGTAATCGACTGGATAAAATACAGAATGAAAATGTCACAATCAGAACTTACAGAACTGATGTAATCGAGAAGAGCCGCATTTGCTTCGCCATCCCTCGCAGGTGCGTCAATTTGCACTCCCACCGCTTCATCGCTTATATCTGCTTATTAAGAAAAGAGAATCCACAATCGCATTTATTAACTATAATCGAAGAAACGCGAAATAGAGAGATGGAGAAAGAGAAAGACCAGTAACGGATGCGGATTTGGAACCAGGTTTGGCGTGGATGGTTATAGCGACGGAGGAAGGAGGCACGCTCCGAACACAAGACGAAAAATCATTAGGTTTTTCCGACGGCGTTGTTACCTTAGGCTCCGCCTTTGCTTTTCCCCTCTTCGCCGGCGGCATAATTTAAAACGACGCCTTTGCGTGCGGGAGTACCTATTTAAGATGCACTTTGTCACATAGGAATTGGATTAAAAAAAGTTTTAATTAATAGTATTAATTTATTAATCGGTAAAATTTAATGTATTCTTTTGCCATTGAATTATTATGCTAATCCCTCAAAATCGTTGTTCAAATCATGATGTGGTGCCATGGATCTGGGCTCTGATGAGCTCGACGACGTCGTGGATCAGGTGCTAGCGCACCATGGATTCCGAAGCGTCAGACATGAATCTCTTGCAGCGGTTACTCAAATCGTGAAAGTCATGAAGTTGTTGCGGATATGTTGTTATGAATCTAATGTGGCTCCGGTGAAGTTGATGACGTTGTGGATGTGGTGCAGATCTCGTGTGGAACGCCGGAGAGGAAGGAGGAGATCACAACAATTGGGGGAACAAATCTAGGGAGGGGAAGAAGAGAAAGAAGGAAAGAAAAAACAATGAAACACTGCCGTTGGAAATCGCCTCCGACGGCGGCTTGCGGCAGATGACAGAGCAGATCGGGAATAAGCTTGAATCTGGTGGGAGAGTTTAGAATAAAAGAAATAAAATTAGATGAATCTAATGGTAAATGATAGTGATCCATTATACAACACTTATTTAGGTGATTCATCTTAAAATTGACCTATAAAAATCAAGACAAAAAGTGAAAACCGCAAAGCACACACAAGTAAAAGGAATAAATTAATAATCGGACTAATTAAAAATTATCAACACTAATTGTGACCTGTCCTTGTATCCAACGGTCCCCAAACACGCTATTTAAATCGAGATCAAGATATCGGATTAATTTAACAAGAAACTACCAGAAGAAGCTCCAGAACATTCGAGAAAACTAAATCCGATTTTCGCTACGTAACGCAACGCCGGCGATGGGAGCGTCCACTTCGGCGGAGCCGAGAGAGTCGGCGGAGCAGAAAGAGGCGGAGGCCGTCGCAGCCTCGACCGGAGCTCTTCCACTGCTTCAGAAAGCCTTCACCAAGCTCGCCAATCCCGATACCAACGCCGTTCCCTTAGAAAATCTCCAGGTACTACTCGAAAAGCTAAAAAACTTTCTCATTTTCAATAATCGTTTTTTTTTTTTTTTTTTGTGATGACGTGCAAGCTCGGTGTTTTCACTTTCAGCAATGCTTCAGTTTTGGTCGCGAAGGTCGAAGTTATTCCGGAAGCAACGTGCCAGATTCGTTTCCGTTGTTATTAGATCACTTAGCCTCATCCCTAGTTGATCAATTTTTCGTGCCTGACAAAGAGGGAATAATTTGGGTTGAATTCGTGAGGGGTTACAACAAGTGCTGTGCCAGGGTGTCCGCGTCGGTTTTGCTGAACATGCTCATGAGAGTGTTTATTGCTATTTCACAAAGTGCGAACGTGCCTTTGCATTTGGAGTTTGAATCAGGGGATGATGATTGCAAGGTTAACGGGCACCTTCTTCCTAGCCACGTGTTTCTGCTTCTCGCCCTGTGTTGGGTTATGTCGTGGGGTGGTTCTAGAAAGTTGAAAGGGGAAGGGAATATGAGCTTACCTGATCTGAATCATTTGGTGTTGTCGGTGATCGCATCGTGTGGTGAGGTTGAGGGTGGTTTGAATGTGTGGGACTGTGATATCTCGAGCTTGGAGGTTAGGCTTCCTGCAGGGAAGTTTGTGACGTGGGTTATGAGCACCGTGCCATGCCTCCAGGATTGCTTGAGGCAGTATTTTCATGCTAGATTGCTAGTAGCAGCATCTGATGGGGTAATTTGTGTGTTTATGATCAATGGCTTCAGTGATCATCATGGTTTTGTGTTTTCTAATGACTACTTTAGGTCAAGTTTGTTGATTTCTTTACTCTATATGAGACATGATTAGTATCTGCCGTTCTTGGTTGATTACATTCTTAGTTGAAATGTGATTTATAACTATGCTCAGTTGCTTGTGATTTAATTTTGCCTGTCGAATGTTTTGTTTCTTCTGCCTTGACCTTCATGCTAAAATTGTTGTGATCTGAAACTACTTTCAAATGTGTTTTCCAAACATTCAACATTCACCCTGTAATCTATGATTGAGTCTTTTTTCCTTTATGATTGAAACATGAATATTGCTTCATCTTACGAAAAAACAGCTCTCAAGAAATTGTTTGCTATCTTCTATAGTCCATCAGCATGGCATACTAGAATTGACCAATGATCATTGCTTTAACATTCCTTTGGGTGTTAAGTGACCTTTTCAAGCCTCTGTTGGATTTCCTTACTGAGATTGTTGTTGTTTGGTAGTAGGGAATGATAATTGTTTTGAAGTCCTGTCAACCTTAAACTTTATGCTTTCTTATTTATGCTCACCATTATAGAAAATCAATTCCCCAATTCCACCTTTTGGTGTCCATGTTTGGATTTTTTTTCAAAATCCAAATATTTTGCTTTACTGTAGTTGAAAACAGAGGTAAAAAATGTCATTTTGAACCAACCAGAAAGACTAATTACATACATTTCCTACTTTTAAGGAATATTTCAAATTCTTTTACACTTATTGGGTTTTTAAGTCATTTTTCCTTCACTTTTCCCTTTAAAAGAAGACTTGCAACCATGATGTCATTGAATAATTTAACAAAATTAAGCATTTTTCCTTATAACTGCACTTCTGGTATCTCTTCTGGTATAGCAAATATTCCACATGACACTTGAAGTAGTTATGTCCATTTCTAACTGATTTGTCATTTATGTTTGGTAAGTTCAGTTCAGTTATTAGTTGATTAGTTATTAATACATTGGCATGAAGAATTACAATGACATTATTTTATCGTCTTTCTGCTGAAAATTTTTAGGGTTACAGACTTACAGTCTCTAGTACACTTTATTATTCATTTATCATTTGCTGAGAAGAACAATGTGCTTATAAATTATTTTGCTTTTTTTTATTGTTATTATTAGATTCTTGTGTCATTGCCATTTTTTTTTAGTTTACTAATATACTATATTTGTTTGTATATTATTATTATCAACTAAAACAGTGTTGCGGTATAGCACTATTTTCTTATCTTTAGTTATTATAGGAGAAAAATATGTTGACATGGTGTTTAGGTGCTGTAAGATCAAATAATTCCTTGACTGAATGGCAGGTTGAATTGGCATCCTCTAATTCCTCCTCTGTTGGAGATATTTCATCAACAGCTGCATATGATTATATTTTGACCCAAGGAAGGGCATGGGCAATTTCTATCACACAGAAAAGTACAGTAAATGAAGAGATTTCTAGAGCATTTATAAGCAATGGAGGTGGAATGGATGATTACCTTCTTTATCGGTTTGCATCTCTGACCCTCAAGCATAGCTTCATCATGCTATTGTGCTTTAAATAGTCTTGGACACTTGTCTATTTTCTTTTTTTGTTAAAATGAGGCAAAAGGTATCATGGTCGTCTATTATGATATTTTCCTAATTTTTTTGTCTATTGACATGAGTAGATATGTTGCTTGAAACGCAACATTCATAACTTTGTTTATTTATTTGCATCTCTGACCCCTCAATCATAACTTCATCACACAATTGTGCTTTAACAGTCTTGGACACTGGTCAATTTTCTTTTCAATTTTTTGTTGTTAAAATTAGGGGTTAGGTATGCTTTCATATTTTTTTTTTGTTTTTTGACATAGAGTAGATATGTTGCTTGAGCTGCAACATTCATAATTTTGTTTTGAGACTTACCTGTTGGAAAAGGAAATGCTAATGGACATTGAACGTCTACTGCATTATAGGTCATCCACTCATGGAAGAGGCCTTGGCAGATTTTGGTCTCATGTTGAAGGTTACAAAGGTCCTTTGTTAATTTTGATAGCTGCAAGTTCAGGAGATGCTCATGAGGGAAATTCCATTGATAGGAAATGGGTTATAGGTGCCTTAACAGATCAAGGTCTTGAAAATAAAGATATCTTCTATGGAAACTCTGGATGTTTATATTCTATTGGCCCTGTGTTTCACGTGTTTCCACCTACTGGTAGGTAGTAGAGGTGACAATTTTCCTTTTTCTGTTCTCTCTTCTTGTGGGACTGAGATTGGATTTTGTGAAACCATGAAATCAATCATGTATGTTACCATTGACAGGTAAGGAAAAGAATTTTGTTTATAGCCACTTGCATCCTACTGGTAAAGTATACCAACCGCATCCAACGCCGGTTGGAGTTGCATTTGGAGGAACTCCAGGAAATGAGAGAATATTTATAGACGAAGATTTTGCAAAAGTGACTGTTCGCCATCATGCTATTGACAAAACGTACCGGAGTGGATCCCTCTTTCCAGATCAGGTATAATCCTATTACTGAAAATACTCGGAATGTAGAACTTGTAACCCTGAACTGATTAGTGCATGCATAAAAAATTGCTGATCCTGTATGTTCTCTGATGGAAACCTTTTTAAATCATTATAAAAAGTCTGTAATTTTCCAGAGAACTCTTCCATGCTGGGTGTGATATTTCCTGTCATTATTTCAAGATAATGCATTCAATATTTGGCTGATGTTAAAAACATTAGAAACACTGAGAGTTTTGGTTAGAAGTATCATGGCCATGGACCAATAACATATTACATACTGCACTTGTCTCCATTTTTCTGAGCTGTTGCTGGCTTATGTTTCAGGGTTTCCTTCCTGTCGAGGGTCTGGTTTCTGAAGTTGAAGTTTGGGGACTTGGTGGGAAAGTAGCAAAGGAAGTGCAGAACTCTTACAAGAAGAGAGAAGAGCTTTTCACCGAGCAAAGAAGAAAAGTACCCTACCCTGTCCTGTTATCCGATTAGTCATTACAAATATTAACTTTTTATGAATCAAAGAACAGCAATAACACTTTTTTGTCATTCTATTGTTTAGGTTGACTTGAAGACATTTGCAAGTTGGGAGGATTCACCTGAGAAAATGATGATGGACATGATGTCTGATCCAAATGCTGTACGAAGGGAAGACCGCTGAGATGGATCATCTAGTGTTGCATTGCTTAGTGCAATACTTAACAGGCATAAGCGTGGAATATATTTCATGCTTTATATTGTGTTTTGTCATTACTTTTCAGGCTCGTGATCCTCAAGTAGCTGTACATACTACAAAAAATGTACATATTAACAAATATATCGTTTAATGCACTATATGGGTTTGTGTATGTTTGCTGTAAAAAATTGTCCTCAAATGTGATCAAGGCATCCCTCTTATTACAAGATAGCAAAGGTTTAGACCGAATGCCTTTTGATCAAGAGAGAATTACTCATCTTATTCCATATGCAGAATGTACATCTTATATATATCAGTAAAAACAAGTTGCTGATATATTGGGCATAACAGAAAGCTAGAAAAAATGGTTACAACGATTCTTTTTAGTTATAACAGATATAATACAGTTTGATACACTATTTATTCCAATATCCCCCCTCAAGTTGGAGCATGAATATCAAGAAGGCTCAACTTGGATATAAAATCACGAAATTGTTGAGGATGCAAAGCTTTTGTAAGTATGTCTGCAAGTTGTGTTGAAGATGAAACTGGAAATAAATGGATCAAACCAGTTTGAATTCTTTCACGTACTACATGGCAGTCTATCTCGATGTGTTTTGTTCGTTCATGAAAGCTAGGATTGTGTGCAAGATGAATGGCTGACTGATTATCACAATAGACAGAAATAGGTTGTGAGAAAGAAACACCTAGATCTTTAAGAAGAAAGGATA
>PYAF01000301.1:2850953-2876602 GCA_007407185.1 Glycine tomentella
ATACAAATCTAGCCAAATTTAATTTTTGTCTTTCAATTATTTTTTATTGATTTTGATTCTTATAAGTGTTATTTTTGTCATTATTTAATAATGATATAATATGTATTTAACTATGTCACGTTAATAATTACTTTTAAGTTATATAATATGATGTGTTTTAATGTTTTTTTTTTGTGCGCGCGTTGATATGCTTTAATGTATATTACTCTATTAATAAATAATGAGATTAATTTTTAAAATTTTAAATTTTAGGAAATGAAAATCAATAAAAAGATTTTAAATAAAAAAGAATTTAATTATATTTTAAAAAAACTAAAAAATATATTTTATATGTAAAATTCTTATATCCAAACATCCTGATCCTAATCTTAATCCTAATAGATGACAAAGCACGTGCATCACATTGATTAATTATTTTCATACCACAAAATCAACTGAAAAAGAAATAATTAAATAACTCCTCAATCCTCACCTCATAGTATGTAAATAGATATTGTTTTGCTGTTGAAGTGACATCTCCTCCTCTCGGCCTTATCTTATTCTGACCCTGTCCTTGACGTGGGCCCACAACAACAATGATGGTAGTGAGATCCAACCCCCAAAGATATGCATCCAGGTAAGTGGTACTTCGACTCTAGCAAGAGCCAAAATCCAAAAGCACACTCCTATGATCCGATAGAAAAGCTCGTGATTCAACTTTTGTTGGTCTAGTTTGAATTAGAAAGTTGATTTTTCTTTATTACGTTTATTTTATTAAATAATAGGATATACTTTTAATATAATTACTATTATAAAAGTTAATAATCTTATTAAATGACCATTCAGGTAGTGTAATTTTTGTCATATATTTGGTGTATTTTTTTAACAATTCGAATTCAAGCTTCGTGTGTGTGATTACATTAAATAACAAATACTTGGAGGATGAGTTATCGTTTATAATAATCCTATAATTAAAATAGTTTCTCCTTTCTTTAATTTTTGAATTATATTTTTTTTTATATTTAAGAATCATATTTTCTAATCTCTTTAAAACATTAAATTGACCCCAAGTATTGGTCTATTAGGCACACATATGATATTATCATGTTACGGGGATGGATCTTCCCATTTCTAATGTCTTTGTTCTTCCTCCGCCCATTATTCTTGCTTGCAGTAGTCTTCTGATCTACCTATTTAGGAAAGGTCACTATAATGACTCTTAAAATCAAGTTGTGTAAAACATGTATGATTAAACACGGTTAGAAATGTTGCGTTACTCTGCACAATTTGATTTTAGAGGGGTTAATGTGTAACATTTCTTCAATTGATAGATAAGAGTATTGTTTTTTGGAAGGCGATAGATAAGAGTATTGACGCACAACTAATGGATAGGGGAAGAATAAAAATATAAAAAAAGGAAAAGTCGATTATTATTTAATCAAAATTTCATCTAATAAAGTAATAGGTATTCAAAGTCCATTACCCGTCAATCACAATATATGTGCTCGAGTATCATCTAATAAATCATAATATTAACCTTTTTTGGCAAATAAAAAAAAATGACAATTGATTCTGGCCTACAAAAAATTTATAGGAAGATTCTAATTAATTAACAATATTAGTCAACTTTGATCCATGTTAGTTACATTTTTTATCATCTATGTATAAATATAAAACAAAGTTAAACAATTTCAGAATTAAATTGTAATTAAGACTGAAATAATTGTTTTTAATTCATAAATATAAAAAAAAAATCTGTAAACATTATCAAGTAACTAACTTCCGTACAATTAATGAGTAGAGAATCTAGAGTCGTATTTTAATCCAAAACAAAGCTAACCAAAAGATAAAATAAGAAAAAAGGAGGAAGAAAGTAGCAGTCCCCATGACTTGTCTCCGCGTACCTTTCTTCATGAATTTTATAATGGAAAATCCTATCCCTGAACGCAATTACTTTCCGCTTTTAATACGTGGTTTTTAAGCCAAAAAAAGTATAGTTAGAGACAAACAAAATCAGATTGAGATCAAATTTGGCTTATTAATTTGGCCAATTAATTGATCAATTTATATCGTTAAGGATGTTGCTTTAATTTGAAACCACAACAAGGGAAGTCCAAGAGATTGTGATCCAATCACTTGCACACCATGTAAAGATTGTAAAACAGTTTCTTGTGCCAGCGGAAAAACATACGGGACCATTTCGGATATAAGTTTCTTATGATCTGATAGATAGAGATAGACCACTAAAAGGTTGCAAGCATATCATTCATTATGTGCAAATACAAAAGATGATACGTACACAGATTGAACTTACTACTTAGACTATGTTATTTGAATTTTTATACACGAGTAGGCTTATCAAGCTTTTACCAGATATCTGGTTTGAGATTTTGGTGTATGTTCCCTATTATTCTTAACTAAGAGTATGTTGACAGCTAATGAACCACTAACAATGATCCATTGTGATTCTAAATGTTGGAAAATAGCATTCTTGTACAGCAGAAAATGTAGATGCCACATGCCACGTCTAGAATGGAATGTACAAAATAAGATAGAATTATTTCCATCATTTTGATCAAAGTTGAGGGGATCAAATAACAAAACAAAGAAGTTCCTTTTCTACATCCATGTCTTTCATCTAGCAAGATTAGAATTGTTACGAAGGAGGATGATGCCTAAGATTATAATTTAGAACCTCCATTTGTGGCATTGTAAGAGTACCCTCTAGGTTGTTGCATTTGAGCTAGGCTCAACCAAAAGGAAGGTGAAAAAAAAAAAAAAAAACAGAAGATCCTTCACATGAACTCTTTCCTGTGGGCAAGTACAGATAAAACCAATTGGCTAGTCCTTTTCTTTTGGGGCCCAAAAGATGGGACATAAATGAAAATTTGTAGCTCATCCTTGTAGTTGGGACCCAAAAGATGGGACATAAATGAACCTTGGAATCAAAAGCATATATATTTTTTCAATTTTGAACTCATCTCCAGGAAGCTTCCCAGTTACTTCATGTGCTCGTGGGTCCCTTGGGGAACAGATTATATAGTTTATGAAACACAAAAAAAAAAGCCTCATCGTGGGATTATCTTAAAGATATAGCTATGCTTAAATTTAATAAAGATGAACTATCCTTAGTTAATGGGCAAAAATGCAGAAAAACCTCCTTCCTCGTATGTGTAATATGCAACTAACCTGGCACGTGGCAAACCCTGCTGCGTGTAAGGTGGGATGATTGAAATTGAATGGGCCCATCTTGATTGGGAAAGCCAATCATAATTCACAAAGGGTTTGTCATTGTAGTGAGTGGAGGATCCTTGTGCTAAGACATTTATCTACAGCTAAAAGGCAACAACTAATTAAAGACAAAGATAAAAACCTTCAACCTGATCAAAACCCTTAGGAATATTCTAATTACCAAGCAGCCACTCTCCAAATAATAATAATAATAATAGTTTCACATTCCAATCAAAGGGAGACACCAAAATCTAACCATGTGAACAACTTGCCTATATATAATCCCCTCAGACAACCAACCCCAAGAAGCTCTAATAACACTTGTATTATTCATTAACACCAAACACCTCAAACTAAAAAAAATGTATTCTGCTGCTTCCACTTCCGTTACTTCACCACTTCTCCATGACCTTGAGAACTTCCACTACTCAAGAAGGTTACTCTTTCACTCCCCATATCTTAACCAATCAGCAAAGCCCCCAACAAGCAGCCATGATTCAACAGAAACATACCTTGGAGATGGCAATTTCGATGCAAATGTTGTCATGGTACTCTCAGTCCTACTATGTGCTCTCATATGCTCACTAGGGCTAAATTCCATCATAAGGTGTGCACTAAGGTGTTCAAATTTTGTTATGAGTGACTCAGTGGCAACCAACAACAATAACCCTCCAGCAGCAGCAAGAGTGGCCAACACAGGAGTGAAGAAGAAAGCCCTCAAGACTTTCCCCACAGTGAGTTACTCAGCTGAGCTAAACCTGCCAAGTTTGGACTCAGAGTGTGTGATATGCTTGTCAGAGTTCACAAGTGGTGACAAAGTGCGCATTTTGCCAAAGTGCAACCATCGGTTCCATGTACGCTGCATTGACAAATGGCTAAGTTCACACTCGTCATGCCCCAAATGCAGACAGTGCCTAATTGAGACTTGCCAGAAGATTGTTGGGTGCACTACTCAACAAGCTAGCTCATCACAACAACATGTGTTGGCAGTGCCAGAAACCATTGTGACCATAGTAGCCCCACTTGAGCCAGAAGGTTTGGTGCGTAACTATAGGGAACTTAGCTAAATTATCTACTACTACTCATTAATTAGACCTTATCGATAATCGATTAATGACAGAACGGTTGAGGTGGATAATGGAATGGATCCTAGTCAGGCATAATTGGTTAAGACTAGTCATCCACCCACCACTCAATCAATCATAATTAATGTAGTGGTTAATGATGAATCATGAATGTATATAGCGTGGAGTCTCTTTTTCTTGTGTTGTTTCAATTTTACCCTCCTCACTTAAATGTGCAAAACTAGTTCAAATTGTAATTAGTACATTCTTTCCATAATAGTAATCTGAAGTGGGTACCTTAACAGGGTAATTAGTAGCCTACATCGTTTCTTCGATAAATTTAGACTCAACCCCAAATTCTTTCTTAAGGATTACTCTGTTTTATAGATAGTCCTCAAAATAATATATAAATAATCTCTTAAATATTAGAAACCATGGCAAATAGTCTTTAAGTATTGAAAAATTCGTTAAATTGGTCTGTCTTTAATAAAATATACTAGTTTAGAAACTAAATTTGTAAATATTTAATATTTGAGAAATTACTTATATAATTTTATTATTTTAGATATTGTATAGAAACAAGAGTAATATTTAAGGAACTAAATTGATGGTTTATTCAATTTAAGTTGAATGGCTCGAAAAATCTGCTAGACAATTTAGGCAACTAAATTAAGATGCTGAGTAGGCCAGCACTATAGCAATTTCATGCCTTTTAAGGAAATTAAATGTATGTTTGCTTGGCATTATGATCAAATGACATTTTTTTCTAGATTTTATTAGACAATCAAAAAAATAATTCTCTAAGTAAATTGATGCAAAATCTTGCTAATTAAGTTATTTTTTTTCCTTGTATGATGTGCCACTATACTAAGTGTGTGACTTTCTCCCCGTACTGTGTGTAATTCTAACCACATGTATTTTGGATCCGCTCTTACATAACACATGAATCTGTTGAAAAGACACAATTTTAACTAGTGAATTTTACAACCAATCATGATAGATTTTGTATAATAAAGATAATGTCTTTTTCAAACAAGACCATGTCTCATTTTATTTATTTATTTAAATGAGGAGAGGCTCTAAATCTATTTAAAAATCACTTTGCCAATTGAGTCATTTCTCAAAATTAAGTAGTGTTTTACTTATGCATGCAAGAGATACGATATTATATTATTTTGTTTGAACCAAAGCTTCAAGTGTCATTATTTATTTAAGTTTAAAGCTAATATGAAATGAAATTGTGTTCCAACCATCAGAAACATGATCCAGTAAAATAAGTAGAAAATTGAATGCAGTTAATTTCTTGGAATCAAGTTCATGCATGACCACAAAGTTATGGGATAAATATTTCAAAATTTCAATACCATACAACTCAAACGGAATAAAATATCACAAGAAAAAATATGATTTGGTGGTATCGCGGCCCTGTGCCATATGACTAACATATTCCGGCTCTTGATTGCTAACTAGACACCAAGAAAAAAAAATTAAGAAAAAGGAAGCAAAAATCAAAGTGGTGTACTTTATACAGTCAATGGAGCATATAATGAATGGAAGCTGAGGCTGAAAGCACTAATCAACAAACAAATCAAATAAGTGTACTAAAAAGTGAGACGTTGTAGCATAGTAGGTGACAAAGTGTTTCAATATTTCATTGCTAACACTGACTAACCACACTATCCCGGACGGTTGAAATTTGATTTGCTATAAAGCTCAACGCATTAAGTATATACTATGTTTGCAACATCATATGGTAAATGTGTGTGCCTATAGGAAACCGATAGGTGAAGTACAGCATTATCGTTAAAGCAATTTGTGAGGATATTATTGTACCAATCGCAAGAGCAATTCAGAAGGAAAGGAAACTAGGAAAGCTAGATAGCAATATAAATACATACACAATACAAGAGAAAGATGTCAAAAGCAAGTCCAAATTAAATTCACCAATAATTCATGGCTTGATTATTATTTTTTATCACAAGATCCCAAGCTTCCTCAGTTAATACCGGGGGAAAAAGGCTAGCTAACTACAAGCAAATAAAAAAATCAAAATAAAAGAAAAACAGGCACCTATGTGGTTATGTACTAATGGCTTCAACCAACTTTTGAGGGTAAAATGAAATACTATGAATCATCTTCGTTCGGCCTATCCTAGGTGAGATGGGGTGAAGTAATGGCGGCTGTATGTAGTTTATGATTGAGCCTTTTATAAATGAATAGAAGTATAGTGGAATAAAAACTTCATATTACATTTCCCTTTGCCTTCTTTTTTCACTTTTTACATGTGAAGATCGTGAAAATCATAATCACTTAATGACACGTACGTAGCATGTATACATAGGTAGATGTATAAAATTATAATCACTTAATGACATATAGCATATAGCATATAGTAATTAATTATAAAAAAAAAAAAAAACTAGACCTACTCAAGCATATGTAATGTGGATAAGGATTGTCATGACTGATACCTGCCTATTGATGATCTATGCAGTAGGAGTAAAAAAAAGGTACAGTATATTTTAGACAAAAAAATAGGGGAAACCGATTATTCAATGAAGTAGGTAGTTAACTACAGGGCAAAAAACAATGCATAAATAGACATGAAAAGGCAAAAAGATGGGTATCCACGCCTTTGGTTGACGCATAGTACAGATAATTTACTCATTATTGATGCAGTAATATTCTCAATAACCGATCACCTTATAGTTATAGGTTTCACATCTATCTGAACTTCTCTGCACTATTCATCTTGTATAATAACATGAAAATTATTCTTCCGGCCTCTTGAGTCTTGATACTATAAAGAGAAGATGCTAAAGCTGAATGTTCAAGTGCAGAAATTTAACTGAGCAGAGTCTTTTAACACATTTTTTTTAAGAAAAAAAAACTCAGTTATTGAATCAGTTGAAACATTCTCTGTTGACACTCGACACTCCTCAGCACCAAATCATAAAATAAAAAACTCAATCTTGATAAATAAATAAAAAAAGGTTAAATCTATTTTTTATTCTCAAAAAATAAAAAAAGTATGACTTTTTAGTCGAAATCAACTTTGAACGAAACCCATCCTACATGTCTGATATCTGTCCACTGAAAATGTGACACGTATAGCTGGAATCTTTCACCTTTCCTTTTTCGATGCACTTTCCTCTCTTTCCTTTCTCGATGAGTTGATGATGAAGATGTAATTCTTGAGAAGTAGTTATGATAGTTGTGCACATATTAAGAAAAGTAGACAAGTGTTGCCTATACCTACTCTTTTATATATGCAGATCGCATACTAATAGTTGGTCAAAGGAATAAAAACATTGAAAAACTCAAATCTGAGTAGAATTCTGAGTTTAAAATAAAGGAGCTTAAAGAAATGAAAATGATTTTAGGGATGGATATAATTAGAGATAGGTTAAAAAGGAAATTGTGATTCTCTTAAGCATGAATATATGAAGATTTTTTTTTGAACAAGTATATGAAGAAAGTTGTTGAGAGGTCTAAGAATGCACATGTCTAAACATGTGGCAACTCCATTGGGACATCTTTATGAACTCTTTAATTGTCAGTCAAGTACCAAGGGTCGATGAATAAAATTGACTAGGCCAACCTTAGCAGTTAAACAGAAGTAATTTGTCTTAAATTTGTCATAGTTGCGAGCTATTCATTACAAATGGTAGAGGATTTAAAAAACACAACATGAATGAGGTTTGACATGGATTGGAAGCATCAACAATTCTAGTTGTAGAAAGTCACATTTAAAAAATCTATAGACCTTATCCAGGAATTGAATTTCTTTTATACACATTAACAAGTTTCTGATACCAAATTTTGGTTATCATTTATTATACTTAACACTTTAGTAGTTGTATTGTTATTTTTACATCATAGCATCATAATTCACAAAGGGAGCACATGGTAAAATTTATTTGAACTTATGAAAACCCTTTCATATTAAGTCATTCAATAAACTTATTAAAATAAGTTACCCTGGCTTTTATAAATATCTATAACAAGTAATTTTGTATTCTAGGTTGATTATTTGATAAAATAAGATCATTTATTCAAATAAAGTTTTATATTGATCAAAGTTTGGTGATATTATGAGAGTCAAATCCTGGATCTGACTATGGACTCATTTCAACCTATGTATTAAAAATGTAGTCATATATATATATATATATATATATATATATATATATATATATATAACATATTTGTTGGACCACTTAATGTGAAAAAATTGTTTGATTTGGTGTATATATATATAATTATACCTTATGGAGAAGAAATATAGAAAGTTTATGCTATTGTAATTAATTACATTGTTGTCATATCTTGTATACTTTTTCAATTTCAAGAATCTCTTAGTAAATTTGTCTAGAGTAATTATTGTCTTAACTTGCAGGGGCTAGTGCCTACTAGTTCACTTCCTAATATGAGAGGTATGTGAATAATTTTTTTCTCATGGTCTTTATATTTACCCACGAAAGCTTGTGTTCCTTGAAAAAACATTTTAGGGAACATGTTAGCAATGATATGATGAACACAAATTTCTTTTTCACATACCTCTCATATTAGGAAGTTAGTTAATAAGCATTGGTCCATACAAGTTAATGCAAAAATTACTCTAGTCAAATTTACTAAAGAGGTCTAGAATTCGAGAAAGAAAATAAGATATGCCATTAAAATATTTTATATTTTTAATATGATGTTTAAAATCAATGGCAAGTTTAAGATATAAGAGAAATAATTTCAAATATGACACAGCAAACTGAGCAAAACATAAAAAGGCTGCACCGTTTTTTTTTTTTTTTAAGATGAGTCTATTGAGAGAGAAGTATTTTTTTTCTCAACCGTGTGTGAGATCCATCTAAGGGTGCGTTGTAGTAGAAAGGCTGGAGATGAGTCTTGAAGGAGAGTTCCGCAACTTCCGTTTCTTATCCAAGAAACACCCTTAAATATAAGGTATTATCTTCTAAAGTATACCTATGTATACTCAAAAAGTTATTTCGAGTCTCAGTCAACAGCTATTTTTTTATATAATATATGATGATGATAAATATCATATATATATATATATATATATATTAAAAATCTATTATTAAATCAAATAATTATTACAAAATCACACACTTATGTATTTAATAGTTAAATATATTAATTACAATATTAACTAAATACGATATATAATTAATATCACACACACTTTTTTTTTTATATTAAACGGGGCTAGAAAGTCCAAAAAAGATATTTACTTTATTAATGTAGTATTTATATAAATATTCAATGATATTATACACTTGTATGTATTTAATATATGTAATTGATAAATACATTGCACACAATAATATTATTAATTATATTTATTAAATATATTATATAATTATATTACACACATAAACAGAGTTAGGGAGTGTGTGAGTGAGATTGAGATGAGAGTGAATTTCTGAAGATTAAATTCTCACCTTCAATGGATGAATTTTGAGGCGGAGCACACAAAGCCAAGCTAAGAAAGGTTCATGCCTTATTAGGTTTTGGATGGGAAATAAAAATATTTATTTTTTTTACTTTTCTTAATAGGTAAGGGGGCGATGGCTCATCTCCTTATTTTTGAATGTATAAAACTATAATTTGTTTTGCTGTAAATTTCAATATGTTACTTTCTCGTTATTTTTTTTAAAAAATATTCTATAAATGTTTTTCAGTAATCTCAAGTTTTTATATAAGTGAATAAATTTAAGATTTAAGAAATATATAAACGACGTATATGTCAAAACCTGTGGCTAAATTTTTTATTTATCAATTTTACACTGAAAAAGAACCATTGACCATTATTGACAATTGTGTGTAGTAGACTATGATTTATAATTTTTTATTTACTTACAGAAACTGAGTTATATTATTGCTAAATCAATATTGGCAGCAATAGAAGAAGGAAACTCAGAATACAAATAGGGAACGGCAAAAGAATAAGAAGTCGATGCCCTAGCAATACTATGAGCAGCATGAGAGTTGGTCTCTTTCCTTACAAAACAAACTTTAAAGTTTGGTAAGCTTTACAATAATAAACGACGGTTTTTTGACCAACTGGAGGTAGAAGAATTTATTAATTATCATTTAGGAGTAACGTTTAAAAAAACTACCAAAGTTGTAACATTAGACATCTAATTTTTTCAATATTTTTTAACTAAAGTCGTATGAATATTTATGACTTTTAAATCTGTTTTTTTCCAGCTTTTTTATTACTTATTTAAAGTTGAATACAAACATTTTTTTTTAAATGAAACTTGCTAATTGCATCCTCATTTTTATTAAATATATTCTCATCATTTCTTTTAAATCTTAAATTCTGAATCATAATATTTTTAAAATATACCTCTCAAAGGGGTAAAAAAAAATTAATTACCATTTGGGAGGTATGTTTTAAAAATATGACGATTCAAAATTTAAGATTTAAAAGAAATGATGAGAGTATATTTAATAAAAACGGGGTACAATTAGCAAGTTTTAATTTTTTTAAAAAAATAACCCTACATAACTTTAAAGTCGTGATAAGTAAAAAAGAAATCAAATAGAAAGTCATAAATATTTACTACTTAAAAGTCTAAATACTCATACGATTTTAGTTTAAAAAAAAAAATAAAAGTAGTAACAGGTATTACGATTTCTGATTTAAAATTTGTAAGACTTGTTACGACTTATTCCATTTATAATTTTTTAAACGTTACCCTTAAAAATAATTAATTAATTTTTCTACCCCCAGTTCATAAAAAATCATAAACAAAACTGCTGAATAATTAATGTTTGATCTGCATCAGCTCTAGTCTCCCCCCAACTCACAACACAGACTTCACATAATCATATATAACTCTCCGGGAGAGTATTACACACAGTAAGGCATAGATTTACAACTCCATCATAAATATATCTATGTAGTAGGCTACGATTTATCATTTAAATATAACATTTATAAACTGTGAGAGATTTTGTATAAGTTTCCGAAACTAGAAGCTTATATAAATACAAAATTCAGAGGATATTTTTTTTTGGTAAAGTGGAATTTTATTGATAATTTCCAACCTTGCATAAGATATGCACATAAGCTCGACAAGACAAGGGCTTTCTAATTAAAAATTGAGAGCCAAATTATCTACTTAAAATATATATATATATATATATATATATATATATATATATATATATATATATATATATATTACTCATGGGCCGGGGCGGTACACGGGACATAGTCCTTTTTCAGGCACTGGCCGTTTAGGATATTTCTTTGATTGACACTTTTAAACATACTGATAGTACCTTTAAATTAAATTTTAAAGATAACTGCATTATTAACAAGTTTCACATAATTTCTCAATTTTTTTTATCAAATTTTATTTACCCCACATCAAATTATGAATTAATCAGATTTTTTCCTTTCATGAAAGAATTAAGATAAGAAATATAACTTTCCTACTGACACAAATTATTTGATACTTGAAGTTTTTAATTAAAGTTTGGAGTATGATTTTCAATAATTTGTGAATGGAGTCACACCATTAAAAGTATCATTATATTTTAAAATGGGTCAATTCAATAAAAAAATATCGATTTGTCAAATAGAAATTCTAAATTCCAATATATATCTATATATATATATAAAAGAAGAGATTAAATTACATTGATATAATTTTAAAAATTATAACATTATTTTATACCTTTCAATTGGATAATATTTTCTTAAAACTCACTATTGGATTGAAAACTCCTTTCACATAGATCATATATGCAAAATTTCATATTAATTCAAAAATTATTTGTTATCTCATTCATATAGATTAAAATCGATATAATATAAATATTCTAAAATATACTAAAATAGATAATTTGATTGCCTTTTTGTTGTTGTACAATTTTGACAAAATTTGACACAAACAATCTTAATAATACGTAGATATAATTCAACGGTTGAATCAATAAAAAAATTATATCAAGTTACAAAAATAATTTATATATAAACTTGATAGTTTATTATTACCTTCGATCTTATATAAAAAAAATAAAAAAATAATATTTTCTTGATCCTAATTATAAGAAACAAATGACTACTTTATTATTAAATTTTTCTTTCATTCATAATTAATTATAAGATCTATTAATGATATACACTCATCTTTTCATAAAAGTTGATACATTTATTGAACTATCAATAAAATAAGATATATTCATCGCTTGAATAATTAACTTTTGAAAAATAATTATCACTTAAATTATTTAATGTCATAGATAATCTTAAAATAAAATTAAAATTTATGATAAATTAATCAATTTAATCATCTTAATAAATTAAGTAATTGATTAATTATGAAGAATAAGATGGGAGGTAGTATTATTCTTAACTAATAAAAATTAAAATTGTATGTGAAGCACACACTAATATTTGAGTGGGTCCTGCAACTCCAGTCACCACAGAAACTGGGAGTGCCCAAAAAGCAGCTAGCATGAAGAGCAAGATTTGCCAATAGGAGCGAGGCAATCTCACCTTATCCACTCGCCCACCACAACCTTAAATTACATCCATCATCCCACCACTCCACATCATCCATAGCACCAAGCCAAACAAGAGAAAATAATAATAATAACAACCCACGAAGTTTGGGCCTTGCAAATTGAGTTCATTTTCCTCCTTTTGCACTCTCGTATACATCACAAACCTTCCCTCCATAGCTGCCATGAACTCTAGCGTATTGGCCTGTAGCTATGCCATATCAGGTGCAGCATGTTCCGAGCTCAATGGGAAGGTCACTTCCGTGGCCTCTGTTGCATCCTCTGGCTACAAGTTGCCATTGATCAAAGCTGAGGCCAGAGTTCCTAAAGCCAAAGAATCTGAAGGAGGAAGGAGAGGTGCCCTTCTTCTCTTGGCAGCTACCCTTTTCACCTCTGCAGCTGCTGCAGCTTCCAATTCTTCTGCCAATGCTGGGATCATTGAAGATTACCTCGAGAAGAGCAAGGCCAACAAGGTATAATCAACCCCTTTTCTTAATTTTGTTACTCATGATCTTAGAATTTTGTTACTCATGATCTTACAAAATCGATTTATTAAGTGAGAGTTATCCCTCGCTTTTGTACATTATCGACCCTCGGATTGTTTTCTGGTGCTCAGGACCCATGACCAAGGGGGGAAAAAATTCAGACTAAAGCATAGTGTGAGGAGGAAAACAATCAATTCATTTTAGTAACAATTTTATCTTATTAGCTTTTCTAAAACTCCTTTAGTTCCTAAATTTTAACTTTTCAAACATTAAATCTATCCAAATTTCAATTTTTACAAAAAAAAAATAATATTTATTCTCATGTAATATTTTATATTTGTTTGCACTCATGAGTAGAAAAAATATTTTATATTTAATAAAATTGTGTCCATTTTTTTCATGAAATATATATTTTTATCATACTTGTACATAAAGGATTCTCATCTATTGTTTTGTCATCTACCCATAAAATATGGAGATCGGTTGGGAATAAGATTTGAATTTTTCCCAATACATGACCCTTTACCCTTTAATTCTCATTTTGTACTTAATTTTGCCTTCATAATGTAGATTAGTTTATGTGCTATAGGAATTGAATGACAAGAAGAGGTTAGCTACTACTGGAGCAAACTTTGCAAGAGCATACACCGTGGAATTCGGTAGTTGCAAGTTCCCTGAGAACTTCACTGGTTGCCAAGATCTTGCCAAACAAAAGGTCTAGCTCCACCTCTGATATTTCACTTGCTTTCCCAAATTCTAACTCTTGCAATTTCCTTTTTCTAATTCAGTAATTCTCATGCTGTTTTTTTTGTTTTTTTCCTTTTCGTTTCTGGGTTTTTATCTACGCAGAAAGTGCCATTCCTTAGTGACGATTTAGAGCTTGAATGTGAAGGAAAGGACAAATACAAATGCGGTTCTAATGTTTTCTGGAAATGGTGAAAGGAGGCAACATGTTATGCCCAACTGCGAACTTTCGCTTTGCAATGTACCTAACTGCTTGAATATATACCATATTTTTCTGCATTGCTTTATTATTATATTGTTGCTGTTGGATTTTATTTATTGAAAAAAATGTGTGCATTAGGCGGCTATTTACTCTAGATTCGTTGAAATTACATTTTGTGACATGTTTGATTGGCGGGATTAAAAGAAATTGAGGAGTTTTAACGTTCCAAAAAAAGTTAAATTTTGATTTCCCAAATTCATGTTAGCTTTTACATCATTGCAAAATCATAGAATTGGTTGATAATCTCTTCACCTCGAAAGAAATTAGTCTTCAATTATCAGGCCAATCACTTTTTCAAGCATTCACGCATTCAGCCTGTTTATTAGATAACAGAGAGTAATGGACGTGTGTAAACCGTGTAAGTTAGTAATATTTGCTTCTGCTAAGAATTGAGTGAATATAGAGACAAACATACGCTCGATGCAAATCTAAACACACACATAATAGTTAGATGAACATTAGACAACTGACAAATGTGTGTTTTAAGTTGATTGACCAATAAAATATGAGTAATCTGATCTGCATCCAACCATTCTGAATTACTGAATGTGTGAATGTGTTGAAAAGCAAATTCAGGGAATCTGGATTCCAAAATCATCAATCTATCATTGCGTTCTTGCAAAATGATCAAACCTTGATAACTTTTAAAAAGTTCTATTATGTTATAACGAGCCAGAAGTTAAGGCGGGAAAAAGGGGGAGGGGGGGGGGGGGGGGACTTTACAAATTAATATTCATCTAATCAATATATACATATCAAAATTTATATAAAATGTTTTCATGATTATATATTTTCGAACCTTGATTACATCGATAATTTATCAAAACATTACTTATGTATATTACAACAATATTTATAATTGAATCTAACTAACATTTCAGCAGTTTTCTTTTTAAAATAATTATTTTTCTAAACAAAAAATCAGTATAATAAACATTACTTAAACATATTAAAAATAATTTTAAGCAAAAAATATAAGAAATTTGTGCACATCATTTTTTTTATATTCAAGTGAAGGATAATTTCTTTCTTTCATTCAAATATTTTCATATGCAACAAGAACCTTCGTGAATTTATAATAAAAATTGGTATCTGTGTTAATTATATTTTTTTTGTTAAAAATGTCCTATTAATTATATAGTGTTCATGGACTTGTCTCATCCACAAAACTAATAAATAACCTTTAATTTCAAAATCAATTATAGTCAAATGAACATATTACAAGACTACTAAAATTATTTGATTATTACAAATGTAACTACTTATAGCCATTAAAATAACAATAATGAATTATTAAAAGCTATTAAAAAAAAATTGCTACTCAAATATTTTATCTAAAAAAGAAAAGAATATAATAATCTCTATGAAGAAAATTATAAAAATAGAAATAGGTCTAAAAAAAATCATTATTTTCACAATCAATAGTTGCTTTTTATCATTCTACCTTTTTTCTAAAAAAAAAGGAACAAGTGAGCTAAAGCAACAACAAGGGATGAGGCAGTCTAACCCCCGCTGATCCTATGCCATACAAACATGGAGATATATTGATAAGCAAAAAGTGAACAAAACACTTGGAGAATCAAACCAAACCCAAGAAAACAAGCTATTTGAATATATAAAATGGGAGTCCTGGTCTATACCTTAAGGCAAGAAAATGGCGAATCATCAAGTATAACCAAAAGAAGCTGCTAGCTTATCCGCGCAAGCATTTCCTTCGCCATAAATGTGTGTAATCCTGAAATTGAAAAAGATGACGAATATATGCAATTTAACCACCCGTTTTGGAGAGACCACGGGACTATATCTGGCACTTGAAAGCTTGAATCCGTTTTCAGCCAAAGGAAATTCCATCTATTTTCCACAGCTTTTTGAATTGCAATAATTGCCGCCATTACCTCAGCAAAGAAAGCTGAATTAATTGCTATACTGTAAACGAAAGCTCCCAAGAACCTGGCATTGCTATCTATGAACAATTCGCCACAATCTGCCAAACCAGGATTCCCCCTAGCTGTACAGTCTGTATTACATTTTATCCAAGGATAATCAGGAAGCTTCCAAGAAACCTGTTTGATAACCTGGGCCTTCTGTGGGTGACTGCTAACTGAAAAGTTCTTCAAAGTGCTGAAATCTGTAATGAATTTGTCATAAACCAGAAAGCTGAACACTGGCTGAAATATAACTAATGACAGATATATAAATCATGTGCTGATTTTAAAATTTTATACGATTCCTCCGTTTCCAAATAAAGAAGAACAAAAAGGTAATTGCATCAAGAATATTATGGATGGAGGAAAGATCAGAACAACAGTTGAGCATAGAGGAAATCCAATTTCAAATTTGGCGCGCAAAAAGACGGTATAAAAACAAGTGATCAACGGTAGTTTCAGAATCATGACCACAGTTGGCGCAAACAGAAACAAAATGAATGCCCCTTTCCCACAAGTTGTCATCGGTTGGAAATTTATTGTGAAGAGCTTTCCATAAAATTGCGGGGAATAGATTCGCTCCAGATCAACTTTGCCCAATTAAAGGGAATTCATCTTAGGGAACAAGTAGAGGTAAGAGAGTAAGTGTTGTTTGGATGTAAATTTTTCTAGAAGCATTATTAGAAGAACAAAGTAAAAAAAAAAAATGAAATGAGTTTTTCATTAGCTCATTTGTAAATGTCATTTTATCTTTTAGAAAAACTATATTGATGAGTTTTTAAAAATTAGCTTATAGAGAAGTTAATTTTGTTTATGGAAAAATTATCTCATTTTTTTTTTAGAAACTTATCCAAACATATCCTAAGAGTCTTCATAAGTGAGAAGACCAGATTGAGAGTTACTCCAAACAAGCTTGTCATCTTTGCAAAATGCCGGGATGATAACTTGCAGGATAGAATATGCAATAAGGGAAAGTGCTAAAAAAAGGGGGAACATCCCATTTACCATCTTTAAAGTCACTGAAACTGTTTTCCTACTGTCCACAAATTGTTTTATCATTCTACCTGTTTGATGTGTTGCTAACACATCTTAGTTTTTAGGTTAATTTAGTTACAATTCAATCAATAATTAGAAATATAGACTAGAATTAATTAAGCTTATTTATTTATTCGTTATTATCTCATTTTATTACTATTTTGTTAATTCAGAGTCAAAAAGAGGAGAAAAGAAGCAAAAAGAAAAAGACTGAAGCACTCGAACCTCCCATGCGATCAGCGTGGGAATCCGCGCCATTACTCGAGTCGCGCAGGAAGCCAAGTTCATCTCGAACAACCCACGTGAGTAGCGCCATATCCCGCGCTGTTAGTGTCAGAAGGTCTGAAAAGAACCCTCAACTCGAACATCTCACACGATTAGCATGAGATGTCGCGCTAATCGCGCCAGAATTATTTGGTTTCATGATTTAAGATATTTGGCACGAAAATAAGAAAGAAAAATGAGTTTTATTACCTTAATTAAGAGAGGAACGTGCAAGAATAAAAAGGAAGGTTGTTGGATTGATAAAGGAGACCTGGTGGTAGAGAATTACACACAGAAACACAGTGGAGAGAAGATCAAGACCAGAGATTGAAGAGGATTAATGCTTCTACTCTCTTTGTATTTCTTGAGGTTAGACATGAACATGTCTGGCTAATTTTCTTTATTGTAGTTAGGGGCAAGAACCAATGTGAACTCCTCTGTATTTTGATTGGTATTAATATGAGATTATTATGATTGCTTTGTTTTACTATGTTCTTCATTGTTATATTCTTTCTTAGAATTGGTCATTCTGTTTAATTTCTGAGGGTTAGGGTTCGCAATAGGAATGTTGGGATTCTAATTTCTGACATGAGTGAAATAACAGTTTTTACATTGCGTAGGGATAGGGATGTATGATTGTAGAACTTTATGATATATTCTTTTAAATGCTTAGCTTGATAGGAATCGTTAAGGAATTAGGATTTTTGATCGGGTTAAAGGGTTAAATCGCTAAGGAATTAGGATTTAATTAAATTAGGAAAGATATATCCTCTGAGTAATCAGAAGTAATTGAAATTGATAATCAATCAAGTGAAAGAGGTAGGGATCAAAGGGGATTGTGTTCTAACCACAATTATTTCTCTCAACTGCATTACAATTAATTCAAAGTTGCTTTTAAATTCTTGTTAATTTCTGTCCTTTAATTCACTTAATTCTAAAATACAATACAATACTATTTTTCAATCATATTGTTTTCTTTCAATCTCTCAGATCGTGAGTTATAATAAAATTAGGATCAATCTTTGTGGATACGATACTCTATTTACTAATTCTATTACTTGAAACGAACGGTACACTTGCCGTTTCGCAACACTGTTCAAACCTCTATTTTTCTATATCAATGAACGATTTAAGCTTAAAATCAACGTTAACCTCATGACATAACCTTGATTTTTCTTGTTTCAAAAATACCCAGAGCTATTATAGATCACTCACTCAACTCATATACTTCAGCTAACAAGTTCCTATACTTTTGTCGGATATAAACAATTATGAATTAACTTGGTCGGGGTTTGGATGGTCACCGGGTGCATGCGAAGGAGGAGTGTCTTATTCCGTGGGGGGATGGGTCAAATTTAATGTGGATGCTTCAGCTAGAGAGCCTGGTTCTGCTGTGGCTTGTGGGGTGTTGGGTCGAGTCTGACTCCATGACTGTTGTTAATATGTTCAACGGAGTGTTGCCTGTTCCGCATCCTTACAATGGCAAGTCTTTGATCCAAAGGCAGTGGCAGGTCAAAAATTTCAATAGAAAGGGCAATCGTGTTGCGGATTGGTTGGCTAACTGGGCTCATCATGTTCATGAATCAGCTTTGATTCTGCATAGTCCCCGTTCGGGTGTATATCCCTTCTTTGGGAAGACTTTATAGGAGTTGCAACTCCTAGGTTCATAGTTATGTAGTGGCTTTGGCCTCCTTTAAAATAAATAAAAAAAAGCTTTGACTGTTACTCACCTTAGCTATTGATTAATCACAATCGGCTAAATCTTCCATTAGCTAGCAACATCTAGTTAGCTGATACATTCTTTGGAGACAGACACTTTCCCCACTAAATATTTCGATTAACCCATCTAGGAAGTTGAACGATGTAACATTTTATCAAAAAAATCATAATGTCAAGGTTTCAAAGATGCTTCCTTATCCTAACTACTCACATGCTCTCTTAAACCAAACTTATCACTTTTGCAACTGATTTAGTTTCACCTTATCAACTATGGCTTTTAAAGCTCAATCTTTATTTTCTTCTTCCTTTATACCTCCGAGTCTCGATCCGTTACCAACATCACATAATATATATATATATATATATATATATATATATATATATATATATATCAACCCATTTTGAGGTAACCAGTGTACCTGACCCTTTTAACTCCCGCAACTGCAACATCTCTTTGGGCTGTGGAGACTCTTCTTCAAAACCAAAGTTGTGCAATTTAAGTTCTATCTCTAAATCAAAATTTTCTTCCCTGTTTTTGTCTCCATTAGAGACAGAAAAGACATTGCTTGCAACCTAACCATCTCACCTGATCTCTAACTTCTCATCCCCATTCCCACCAAAGACACCTCTGTCAACCAATCAAACAGCAAATTTTGCTTGGATGTTCCTCTTTCTCTGACAAGTTAAATTTGCAATGTGTCTCAATCAACAAATTTTTTAAGACTAACTTTTTATAGTAGTTATCGGCCATTCTTACAATAACAATTTTTTATAAAACAGCTAGCTGTCTTACCTTCCTGTGCACTATTTTTGTTTTAGAAGAGCGATTTATTTTGTATCAGTTTGATAAAGAAACCTATTATTAAAACGTTACTAAAATTTACTTCCAGCATATATAGTGTGATAAAGTTAGAAAGCTAGTGTAATTAAGCTTGAAGTAAACCATGTAATCAATTCAGCAAACGTTGTATACTAAAGCATTTTTAGTTTGATAAGAACAATCAAGAGAATAGTAAAAAGAATACTATTTTTCCTTTTTGTGTATAAAAAATACATGAAGAAACTAATCTCTATCTCCTTTTCTATCCTATTTTAATTAGAGAAACCCAAATTACTATAAAGGATTAAATAAATCATAAATAATGAAACTTTATCGAAAAAAGCTCTGAATTTCAATTGCCAAAAATATTTATATACACACCTATTCCAAACATTATCATTCCATACTTCAGTTGCGAACCCAACTAAATACCATGCAATGGTATATATCTAATTAGAGCAAGAAGGACATGTCTGCCACCAGCATGTGTAAGCATGCGTACGCTTTTAATTAAAAGTAAGAAAATTTTCTTTTCTTCAACGTGATGTTTTTGTACCTCACCAATATAGATACTCAATTTGAACACTAATAACTATATTTGTAAAACTTTAATATTGCGGGTTAAAGTTGGTTTGCCTTTTATGAAGATTACGGAATAACTTTATTCACAACATTAATCATTTGTACAAGCATACGTGACTGTCTGGATTTCTGCAAGTATCACAAAATTTTATTTAAAAAGCTAGAAAAAACTGAAAAGAGAATACTAATGATGGAGACAACAAGCCCAATGGTAATATATGTCTTGAAACATATTGTGTTTCCTCTGTTGTTCATTTTCAGTTGCTTTGAGATCAATTTGGTATTAATAAAAGAACAAGATGAAAATGAAGGCAGGCACACTACTCTACCTCCAAGTATTGGATCATGATTTACATTTACTGCAATAAGCATTTTAAATTTTCACACAACGTCAACAATCAGAACTGTTATAAATATCAAATGGCTAGCATTTAAATTTAATAAATTAAACTTAAACGAAACATTCAAGATTTGAGTCATCTAATATTCATACAATGTTATCGATCATGAATGTGTGAAAATATTAAAAGAAGCCATTTCACTGTTCCTTTTTTTTCATTTGCCTTAAGGTTTTATAGAAGCCATTTCACTGTTCATTTTTTCGAGAGAAAAAAAAAAAAAAAAACAATCCAGGAGCTACCTCACATTGTCCAAATAATGTCTATTTTATTTAATAACACTTGTGTGTAATTTGTCTCAAGATAAAATTTTGCTTAAACATGGGTGTAACTAAGATTGGTTAACGCGTATATTAACTGAAATGAAATCATTTTACTTTATTCAATGATTTTAAATTTAAACTTTGATAAACAAGTGAGTTATATACTCGAAAATAGAATTGTCGTCTATATCTATAATGCATCTCATTAAATTTTGTACATGAAACAACATTATTAGATTCAATTTGTTCTTAATAAATTATCTCTTCATATGCACAAGGGGTTAGAGTACTTTTTGTACTCCCATAATATAAATTGTCCAGCAAAAACAAAAACTAGCTAGAGACAGAAAGTGGGAGCTTCGCGAAAAACTTGTTTTTAATTTGATTTAGGAAATCACTCACTGTAGTCCTTGGAAAGCTCTATTGTGCTAGTGAAAAGTTTAGGAGAAATGTAGTTTTTGAGAGCATAGGTGGCTTTATTTGTAGCTTTATCTAAATTAAGAATTTTCACCATGATATTCCAAAATCAACTATCGACTAATTGGAATTAAGATTAAGAAAAGTATTGGTATTGCATGAGGCATCATGTAAGGTAGGAATCTTAATCTTAATTATAAGGATCGGAACAGAACCATTATACTCTCTGGTCTTGAATCCTTGATGTCATTTTATCATGTTTGCCATTGATGGGATTGGGAGCATATGAACAATGCCTTTTGAATCTATTTTATCCAACTAGTAGGTGCATATATGCATTCATTCGCTGAGTTATGAAAAAAAAATGAAAATAAAGAAAAAAAAATCAATTCATCGATTTTTTTAAAAGCTACTTCTATATCAAAATGCTTTCTTTTTTCTTTTCTAAATGAAGATGGTATATTTAACAAAATTATGAAAATATTTTCTAAAAGCAATGCAAAAATATGAAATTAAAGAATAAATAATCAATTCATCAATCATTAAAGGATAAAAGCTTTTTTCTAAAAGATTGTACGTTTGACAGGTTTATTAAAGTGATAAATTTGTTGACCATAAATAATATTAAAAATTGATTTAAAACAATATAAATTTATTTAAACAAATTATATTTTTTATGAAAAAATAAAACGTATAATGAAAAACAAAAACAAAAACAAAACAATTATGACTGTTTTTTATTATATAAAATTATCAAATCTTTATGATTCTTTTATAATAAAAAAATTAAAAATCATTGTCCTAATGTTTAAGATGAAAGTTAATAGAAGTAAATTTATGTGTTTGTGTGTATTTCAATAATTAAATATTTCATTTTATATTTATCAACTAGTTAATTACACTAAACTTTTAATTCAACTAGTTGTGTTTGTGTGTAAGTTAGTTCAATTAGCTTATAGCTTATAAGCTATTTATTTTTTCATTTTTATCTTAGTAATTTACTTGAAATCTATTTTTATTTTTTTTCTTATTTAGAAACTATTTCTGTCTACCATATCACTCTCAATAATATCACGTCTTTCACTTCTTCCACCTTCACATTCACACAACGTTAGTATTAGCATGATCTAATACAATTGATAAATCGTTAAATTTTCTAAACATGTTTCTATGAATTTGATTCTTGACTATATGCATGAAAAAGACTATTAAAATAATATTAAAAAAAACTCACTCTAATTATAAAATTTCAGCTATCTTTTACGGGAAAAAAAAATCTCAAACACATTCTAAATAAATTTTTAACTAACTTTCAGCTATCTATACACATTCACAATGAAGAAATATGAGAATTATTAGAGAATATTTAAGAATATCAAAATATTAATAAAAAAAACTAAGAAGCCAGAGTTTCCACTTTCCAATATGCATTTAAATAAATAGTTCAATTAAGTGTATGTTTGATATAAATTAAATTTTATTTGTAACTTTAGCAATAAAATAAAACTGATTAAAACATGTTAAAAAAATTAATAAATGTTATAAAATATTTTTTAAAATGAATATTTCCATAAATTTAAATAATAGTATCTTTAAAATATTGACCCAATAGAAACTAGCCAGCTTATAAATAAATAAATATGAATTAATGTTGATTCAATAAAGGAAGAAAAAAAGGTAGTAGAAGGGTGAGAAATGAAAAAGAAAAGGCTGTCATCCAGGTCACCCTATCCCTCTTTTCTCGTGGTCGAAATGATTCCCTCTCTCCAGTCCTTCAATTTCAATTTTTGGTCCCAACCCCAATTCTAATTTCAAATGCATTACATTACACTCTCACTCTCACACCAACCACACACTCTCTCTCTCCGCATATATATACCCCTCTTCTTCATCCTCCTCTTTCTCTGTTCTTATTTCTCTCTCTGTATCCCTCAATCACCGGAGAGAGAGACTGCAAAGCCATCGTCTTCTTCTCAGACAAGGTATCCATCTTAATCGCTTGCATCTTAGCTTTGATGCAAAGTACGTTTCCTTTTGCTCTTGGATTCAGCGCTTTTTTTTTTTTTGGCTATCTCGAATGTTCATTCTTAGATTTGTTCCACAGTACTACTCTTTATTTTTTAATCTGTGTGAGATTGCTACCTACCTCATCAAAATCATATCTGGATGTTTTTGTATCTGATTATTTATATTCGTACTACCTGATCTATACTGAATGAGATGTAGTGGATTGTGGCGATCTGTAGTTTTAGTGATGCGGATGGCATATCATAGTTCCGATATTCTAGACCTGAGATCTTCGATCTTTTTAAACTGTACTTTTACTTTTTTATTTTGAAATGCGGATAGGCATCGATTCCATAATCTTGTGTTGGATGGCTTTATGGTCTGATCTGGTTTTTATGTGGGAATCTCTCACTTTTTCTTTTTTATATTTATCAGTTTTTTTTTTTTTTTGTTGAACATCATCTAGTGTTTGGGAACTTAAGATATCCTGTGTTACTTACTGCACATGTTAGATGAATGTTGAGATTTTAGTAGATATCCTAGTAAGTTTGAGATTACTAGTTGCACATGCTCCCTTCCTATGTTTATTTTTTTATTCGCCATTTTCTGGACGTTTTCCATTTATTTATAAATTTTGGCAGTTATACTTTTAAAAAATGATCAGGATCGGCTCCTTTGTTTGTCAATTTATGTACCTTTTCTTTCTAAGCAATTATAAAGTAGATTATATAATACTGAATTATTTCATTTGCTTGCTTTCCTCCCATTGATTTTTGTGTGTTATATACAATGTACTTTTGCTGTCTCATAGAAAATAAACGTAATCTTCAAAGTCTGTAAGTGGCTCGGTTCTGCAGATTGTCTATTCAAACTTGTTAATGCTGGCAATTTGTTCTATGCGTTCAGTAGTTTGGTAAAAGATGGCTGATGCTGAGGATATTCAACCCCTTGTCTGCGACAATGGAACTGGAATGGTGAAGGTTAGTACTTTGCAGTTTCTTTTGTTATGTGTAATTGCATCTATTAGTCTTGGTTTCATTATTGAACAATTTATTTATATAATGATCTGTGTATAGGCTGGATTTGCTGGTGATGATGCTCCTAGGGCTGTGTTTCCCAGTATTGTTGGCCGACCTCGTCATACTGGTGTTATGGTTGGGATGGGTCAAAAGGATGCCTATGTAGGTGATGAAGCCCAGTCAAAAAGAGGTATTCTTACTTTGAAGTACCCAATTGAGCATGGTATAGTTAGTAACTGGGATGACATGGAAAAGATCTGGCATCACACATTTTACAATGAATTGCGTGTTGCTCCTGAGGAGCACCCAGTGCTTCTGACTGAGGCTCCACTCAACCCAAAGGCTAACAGAGAAAAAATGACCCAAATCATGTTTGAGACCTTCAATGTGCCTGCCATGTATGTGGCCATTCAGGCTGTCCTCTCCCTATATGCAAGTGGTCGCACAACTGGTTTGTATTTGTATCCATCTGTTTCAATTCATAGTTCTGTCATCATATCGTTCTTTCCCTGAATCAAATACTTTCTGAAACAGGTATTGTTTTGGACTCTGGTGATGGTGTGAGTCACACTGTGCCAATCTATGAGGGCTATGCACTCCCTCATGCCATTCTTCGTTTGGATCTTGCTGGCCGTGATCTGACTGACTCTTTGATGAAGATCCTCACTGAGAGAGGGTACATGTTCACCACCTCTGCTGAGCGGGAAATTGTTCGTGACATGAAGGAGAAGCTTGCTTATGTTGCCTTGGATTATGAGCAAGAACTCGAGACTGCAAAGAGCAGTTCTTCAGTTGAGAAAAACTACGAGCTTCCTGATGGGCAAGTTATCACCATTGGAGCTGAGAGATTCCGTTGCCCTGAAGTTCTTTTCCAGCCTTCTATGATTGGAATGGAAG
>PYAF01000301.1:2891581-2924843 GCA_007407185.1 Glycine tomentella
AGAAACTAAAATACTAAAAGTTAGTATATTAATAAAGAACAAAATTATAAGTAAGATTTAATATGAATGATGATACTTTGTTGATAATATATGATATTGATGAATTTTTAGAAGTATTTTTAGAATAAAAAAGTAAGAAAAAAAAATGAAATGAGTTTTTCTATAAGTTAAAATAAGTTTTTTATTAATTAATTTATAAATGTCATCTCATCTTTTAGAAAAACTATATGGGTGAGTTTTTAAAAATTAGTTAATGAAGAACATATTTTTGTTTATAGAAAAACTCATTTTATTTTTTTCTTCTTATAAGAACATATTTTTGTTTATAGAAAAATCCATCTCATTTTTTTCTTCTTATTTTCTTCTTTTTTAGAAGTGCTTTTAGAAAAACTTATCCAAAGATGCCCATACCATGATTTAAAGGAAAAAAGGTGACTCCACAAAACCAGTACAAGGTAGAAAGAGATTGGAGTTTGATATGAAAAACTCGAGTTCCTCCCAAAGTGAAATCATTCCTTTGGAGAACTTGCAGAGTGCCTTCCAATAAGAACGAATCTTCGGACTAGAGGAGTGGGTTGTTCTAGTCTCTGTGTTATCTGTGAAGGGCAACTGAAGAGTGCATGGAGCATTCTAATTGACTGTAAATTTGCTCGTAGCTACTGGGAGGAGGTAAATTTATGGCACAGAGTGAACCAGATGGTAGATGGGGTGGAGAGTCTGAAGGAGTTAATCTTTAAATGTGCTAGAGCCTTTTCTGACCAACATCGACAACTTTTCTTAATGATTTTATGGAGCATATGGAAGAGTCATAATGTTAAATTGTGGGAGAACAAAAGTGAGACCCCAAGGCAGATATCATGCATGGCAAAGGAGGTTGTGGATAGTTGGAGAAAGGCAAAGTAGCACATTGAGCAGGCCCATGCTAGGAAGGAAGCAGGAGATGATTGTGTTTGGAGAGCTCCTGAGACATCAAGTGTAATTTGGACGCTTCACTGTATGCAGATCAGGGGAGTATGGGGATGGGAATGTGCATTTGAGATGACAGAGGGGAGTTTGTTCGGGCTTGAACGAACTTCAAGAAGTTTCTACCTCTTCCACACGAGAGTGAAGCAATGTGGTGATCGAGCTAGATTGCCAACTTCTAGTTTATGCAATAAACATCAGTAGGGAACATTTATCAGAGTTAGGAAGCATTGTTCAACAATGTAAATCCTGTTTTTTTTTTTTTTTTGCCATATGTTAGGATTGGCATTGCGAGGAGACAAACAAACATGGCTTGCTCATAGTTTAGCTAGGGTTTCATGTTTACATGCTAGTCCCAAGGTTTTTAGCAGTATACCCAATTGTATTGCTGATTACATTTTAAGGGAAATGAAATAAACCTTTTGATTTTAAAAAAATAAAATTAGCATCACGAAAGTAAAATTAACTTTCAAGAAATCAATTTACACCTTGCAAATAATTTTAAAAAAAGGTATGTTAGTTCATTAAAAGGCTTAATATCATTTTTGATCCATTATGTTTCATAGGTGTTTCACTTTGGTATATTAAGTTTTAAAAGTTTCATTTTAATTCCTTATGTTTTTGAAATATATCATTTTATTTTATTTTTCAATTTTTTGTTTTAAACGTTAGTGTTATGTTAACTTTAAATTTTAAAAAAGGATCAAATTAATATATTTCAAAAATATAAAGAATTAAAATAAAACTTTTAAAACTTAATTAATGTACAAAAGCATAACAATTGCAAAATATAATGGACAAAAGTGACATTATATCTTTTAAATAATTAACTTAACATAATGATGACTAAAAATCGTCACTATCATTATTTTATTTTTTTAAAAAAATAAATAATTAAAAGATCATCATCTCCTCTAACCTCTTCCAGATCTAAAAAGGTTAAAAATGCAACACCATACAGATAAAACGACATCAACACATAATCTCACTGGAACCATAAAAAATTATTATACTTTTATCGAAAAATTAAAATCTTTCATACAACTATGTTATTGGAAATAGAAGCAGGGAAGATCATAGCAAGAATTATTTTTTATGAAAGTAAAAAACATTATCATAAATCGTCAAATAACCCAGTTTTGAATGAGGAAGTCATAATGTGCCTCTTTGTGAGGTCTGTGAGCAAGATCTCCACTGTCGCGTACGGTTGGGTCGAAAAAGTAGAGGATTTCTCCTCTGACATTTGCAATCAGGTCGGGCGAAAACGAGCAGCCTAATGAGGGGTTAAATAGTGCGTTTCATTGGAGGATGATTTTGACTAGTCCGATTGGTCAACCTCATCCACAATTGGACATTGTTGGTCTTCTTCTTCACCTTCGTCAACATGCTACTACCAGATGAGGGGATGAGACATTGTTGTTAGGTGAGGCGGCAATTCCATGTATGTAGGGAGGTTGTGGCGGAGATAGAAGTAGGGGTGGGGCAATAGTCTTTTTGGGTTGACAGAAGGAGATGAGACTCTTACCATTGTAATTGAGAATAATTGGTGAATGAAATTATTATTATTATTAAATGATTAAATTCAATGAATGAATGAATAATAATAATAATAATAATAATAATAATAATAATAATAATAATAATAATAATAATAATAATAATAATAAACAACGAAACAATTATGAAACATAATAAAAAAAAGGACATCAAAACATTTTAAAATTTTAAAATGTTTTTATTAAATTCTTTAATCTTTGATACTTGTACCACTAATAGTGAATATTAAATAAGGGTATATTTGAGAAAAATTCATAATTAGACTTTAAAATCCTAAATATCAATTGTTTAGAGAGAAAAAGAAGCTAAAATACCAAAAAAATATAAAAAGAATGTAGTGTTGGAATTATTTATTTATTTATTATTTACTTATAAAAGATAACGGAGGAAGTAAAGCACTTCATATCAGTCAACAATCCTTATATATAATTAAATTAAAGTGAAATAAAAATATAAGTAAACACAATTCTAATAAATTAATTCTATTTCATATTCTCAAATTAAAAAAGTAAACTCTAGTGCTAAACAAAATGAGGTAAATGAAATTTGAGATAATTCATTACATCGTCTGTGTAAAAGTTTTTTTACCAACCTAAGTGGCTAAGTTACCGAGACCAGTGTTACTGTGACAACAAGCACCAGTAAGCCTATATTTTAAGTTTTAACATATTAGATCATAGGTTAAAGAATTTTAAAAATTATTTATTATGTAAATCAAATAAAAATAAAAAAAATTATAAATAACATAATTTTTTATCAACTAATAAAAATATTTATATTTTAAATTCTTTAACTAATACCCTTAAATTCTTTAGCAATAATAACCACCCCGAACAAATGTCCCAACGTTCTTGTCGGGACAAGGACAAGGGAAGAAAAAAAAACCAGGTAGCATAGGTTGGTTTTGGCGTGGTTCCATCCATGGCAGAGTATGAAAGCAGCATCCAGCACCACCACCACCACCATCACTCGAAAGAAACAGCCTTCCAGGCCCTGAACACCATAATCCAGCTCCACTTCGAGAAAACCCTGGAGAAGAAGCGTGCCATCGACCTCCAGAAGAAGGAGCTCCACAAGCTCTTCCAGATATTCTTTATCTTCCTGAGCCTCGTCTTCCTGGCCCAGGCCCAGTCCACCCGCCTCCAATGCCGCCACTGCTGGATCCCCATCACCCTCCTCTCCATCGCCCACCTCATCTTCTACGTCTCCGTCGCCCAAACCCTAAGGTGCATCAACGCCTTCAAGTACCAGCGCCGCTGCCACAAGCTCACCCTCGGCTTGGCCACCGAGAAGCTCAGGGACATCAAGATCAGACTCGCCGCCGCCGCCGCCTCCAACGCCGACTACGACGCCGTTGTTGCCGACGACGAGTTCGAGATTCACTACCAGGAACCACCTGAGACCTATTTCGGAAAGTTCAAGAGGAATTGGGCTCTGCATTTTGGCTTCTTGATCTTGATCTACGCTTTTATGATCTCTTCCTCTGTCGTTCTTCTTTGCTTTTAATTTCCACTTTAGTTTTAGTTCTGGAATCAAATCCATTCTCTTATCATTCGTTCTGTGCATTTTTTATTTATTTTTGCATTAACAGTCATTATCCGAGAAACGGGTGGATCCGTAGATTGCTAAGGCCAGTCAAAAGGTCTATATAGATTAGAGTGTATGCTTTATAGTCAGTAGCCTGTGGCTATGAGTATATTCTATTCTCTATCAAGTGTTTGAAAAGAATGCATCTTTGAAACTTGAAAGTGTTAAAGAGAAATGATTTTTTTTTATGGGGTTAGTTTTGTTAAAAATGTTAATTGTGGAATTCGAATCCAGGACTTCAATTGGTATCTTTCAAAAAGATTGAATCAGCTTCTATGGAGAGATTCTTGCTGCATTACACTGTTCTGTGTGGAGAGTAATAGAGTACATAAATCCACACTCTGTACATAAACCCAGTGGTTGTCCCCAAACACTTTCTCAAGAGCATCTTGTGATCTTTCTTTTGTTGCCTTGAAATATCATATAAAAAAATATCTTTTGGGTGCTTGGCTTTTGCCAAACTAGTGCAACAAAACGAGCAATGGATGAGGCAATCTTTCTTTTCTTTTTGCTGATTCTTCTATCTCAAATTGGTGTAAAAGAAACCACTTTTTTTTTTTTTTTAAAGCTATGAATCACTTCAACTTCCATATCGATACATTTAAGATAGCGTTTACTCAATCTGTTGCGAATTAATGCATAAATTATGTTCTATATTTAATGCATCAAAAATAGAATTTAATTTTAATAATTTCTCATATTATCAATCCATTAAAAATATTTATAATTTTAAAATAATTGTTTTAAAAATCAACAATTTTAAAAATCCTTTACACTATCAAATGATAACAAACCTTTATACTGTTACTATATTCTAATTAAGTTTTTAAAAATACAACAAAAATAGACATTGAATTATTATAAACATAACGAAAGGAAAAACATGATTTTTCCATTGCATTTCATCCTGATTCTGTTAACAAATCCGCACGAGATGATTAATTTGCTTTGTAGTAATTACTCTTTAAAAAATGTCTAATGATCATCACATTACAAGATATAACTCAAAGGGAGCATCCCATAGGCGGAAAATTATATTTGCGTCAAAAAATTAACTTCTTTTCCACTAAGAGTGTCCACTTATGACCTTATTGTGAATTAAATGCCAACCAAAATAAATAAATTTAATCGTACAACATTGATCAATTGGGATGGATATCTTCACTGACTTGAAGCTGTAACAAGCCACCTAAGATGGGGAGAGAGCATTGCATAATGTTTTGTATGCATTCACACACAGTTTGAATTTTTCTTCAGCCATTGCCTGCCATCACATAAAGGTAAAGCGCAAACATGAACACTTAAAATAACCAAAAGATGAAGAATGAAAGGTGGCTTTTGTTGTGCACCTTCAAAACACCTGATATAATTTTTTACAATTCACTATTCAGAGTATAACCTATATTTGTCATTCATCCTTCATATATGGAAATAAATTTTCATTTGTCCCTTTGCAAACATTGAAAACCATTGACCATCAGAGCTGCCTACAATTGATGGAAAACCAGTAAAAATGAACTACATTTTCAAGTTTTGTGCTGGATTCAAGCAATTTGAATCTTCTTTTCATTTTTTAATAAAAGAATGTGCATATACCACAGTCTAAGCAGAGATGCACAATACCTATTTGCTGAAAAATCCATCAAAGAAATTCGTTACTTCCCATTTTTTTTCCTTCTTTTTTGAAGGGCTGGTAAACAATTTCCATTTTTTAGGGAGACTTTTTATCAATATCAAATTTTAAAACTAACCTATTAAACAAATTATAGGTAATGATTAGTGAATATTAACCATTGATGCAAAATTCATTTTAATCAATGCAGATATTAGTAGGACTAGTAGTGCACCCTTTATGAGAAGGTGCACCATAAAAGCCACCAGACAGACACAGATGGCTATTTATCCATTGTTCATAAATGTCGTAGATGGTATATAATGCCAATTCCACAGTACTTGGCAACTACTTTTGTGCCTAAAATCTATTCATCAGTAGGGCCAACATAAATGGTAGTTCGGGATTATACTTTACACCCACACTCAAGAAGACAGTTTGTAGGTGATACTGAGTTTCGAGTAGGGTGGGTTAGCTGTCAACCTAACATATGAAGTTGTCAATTGTCATACATAATGCCCATTTCAATTCCAAGTTTCTAACATGTATTTAAGATGCAAATTGGTCAAAGGAATATTTCAAACTCACCTGGGAAGGGCCTTGATGCTTATCAGGATGCCATTTTAAAGCTGATAACCGGAAACTACAAGGGAAATAAACATATATCAGCAGTTGATAATGTACATATTGTCTTTACGTCCGGTAAAAGGCCTTGCACCGAACAGAAATGCTGAAGCACTTACGCATTTTTAACATCTTCAATCTTTAATGGACCTGTTGGAGGCAGACCCAGAACAGTTCTATCAGAACTTGATCCTTCACAACATGAGTCATCATCTTCATGCTCAGTATCACTTTCATTTTTCCACTTGTTTGTCCTATTTGAATGTTCCCTCCATTCAAACCCAGATGTGGAATGTTCAGAGGAAGAACTGCTCCAATTGTTGAAGGACCATGTATACCATTTGTTACCAAATGTTGCCTGGAATATTTGCTCAGTATGGCCGTCAAAGTCCTCAGAGAAACTTTCTCTTCTGATTTTTCCTGAACATATAATGGAGATCAGTGGTTAGGAAAGTAAGCAAATGTTATTTTAAAGAAACATTCACAAGGAAGTCCCAGATGGCATAACAAAACATCTTCAATCTATGCTCAGATTATTTACTACTCCGCAATGATGAAATAATAAATTGTAATCACTACGTGTGCCAATTTTTAACTACAATGACTGTACTTTAAACCTTATTACTAGAAAAGTGAACTTTCCTTCATAAACATCTATTAAAAATAATGGAATGAAATACATATATTTCCTGAGATTTGAAATATTACAAATATAACTCAAAATGGGGTAAATTAGGAAAACAATCTTTGCCTACGAATTAAGGGTTGGCCTTTTCATTTTAAACTATAAATGTTGGTGATGTTGAGGGTGGGTTGGGGAAGAAGTGATGGGGAAAAAAATGAAGGAAAAACTATAAATGTGAACTAAAATAACTCACGTTTAGTTTTCTTTTGTGGTTTTCCATCAGAATGTTGACCAGATTTTGGTTGACCAGACTTTGGTTGACCTTTATTGGAAAATCTACCTTGGTATCCATACTTTTCCTAGGAGGAAGTATAAAACATTGTCATTGTCAATTGTTGACAGTTAGCAATTCCAATGCATACAAATAGAACACAATGTAAGGTATCAAGTACAAGCAAAAACATCTTAGAAATGTGTGAAAACAATGAGAAGCATTTTTAGATAAATGTGATTTAATTCCTCACCATCTCTATGATTGTTAGCTGGAGGCGGAGAGGATAATTTTCCAGCCATTGCTCATGGCATATCAGGGAGACAAGTCTTACTCTACTTCTGAATGAGATTGAAATTGATTGACAGGCTATACTCAGCATGTAGGTTTTAGTTAGTTTTAATTGCAACTAGAATAATGGGCAACACTATGCATCCAAAAAACCACAAAATCATCAACACAAAAATACCTATCATTCATACAAATAACCAAAAGGCAATTTGACTCATGGTAAAAGATTTGGATCCAACAATGAAGTTTGTGATAAAACTATGTAAGAGTGATTTGACTCATACCAGTGTAAATCAATCACTCCCTCCCCCCTCTTTCTCTCTCTCTCTCTCTCACACACACATGTGGGGTTCATTAATATACTCTCACTCATTTTTTTATAAAGAGTCTGTTATCAAGCTATACACACGTACTCTGTGATTTCCCATCCAGCACCTGTTGTCTACAGGCAATTATTTATCATGAGTTCATGACCAATTCATGGAGAAAGTCCGATCTAAATAGTGCAAATTTTTTAATCCAAAAACCACTAGTTCACACACTTTTAGTCCATCTCTGTTTAATCCACATACTTTACACACAAATCCTCACCCAGAAAGTTTTTAGCAAACACAGGGACAGTAAACAATATAAAAGGAATTAGTGATAATAACATAAAATAACAAAGTTTCTCAACAATAAGATCTTAGAAAGCATACCTCATATGAAAATTTAGAGGCTCCATTATTGTAAAGAAGACTGTTGAGAGCTTTCTTTGCATCAGCACGCTTCTGACGTGTAATAAATTTTATGTGATTCTGAAATTCACATTTTCCATCATCAGTAAAGCAACAATATTAATAATTATATTGATGTCATACAAGCATCAGAGTTTTCCCCATAACAGTTGTATGAAGTAAAGCAACACATGGGAGACATAATTATGTTAGTCCTAACTACATGCTAAACAAATTTCCATCTGAATTTCTTAAGAATACAATAGATATTGCTCATCAATAAAAAATCTTATAACATCTCATAGTTAAAAACTCCGTCGAGCTTGAGAAATGAAAAATCAATACAATCTGATCATAGGAGTGCAACCCACTCTAATAAATGCAAGACTAAAGATTTGTTCAGCAATAAATGCAAGTTTGCACATAATTTTAGTACTTGGCAAAAAAAATTCATCAATCATAACAGTACAGCAATTGATTGAATCTGAAATTCCTTGTATTTGTAAATAGAAACAATAAAAGATGTCATATGTTAACTAAGCACACTGAATAGTCAAAGAAAACAGGAAAATATACAGAATATAGTACAAAATGTGAATATATATTTCCTTCTCTCTACCCTTCCCTGTTTTTCTTTTAAATTATGGCTTGAATCCATTATCTACAAAGGGAAATAGCAGTTTCACTGCATGCCTAATTTAAGGGGTAGAAAATCTTCACCATACAGAAACAGCTTAACAGGTACCAGCTAACTTAGGTGTTGTCATGTGTGAATGTGTACAAGAGGCATTCAACTGGACGTGCCCAAATTGCTTCCCTCTCTCTTTGTTTTGTTCAGACATCAGATATTCATATTAGGAAATTCTGTAGAACTTTTGATCTAAAACTCTAACACATGCTCTGTCATTGTCCTAGATAAGGACCATTAGAAAATAATTTGAATACTGTTCACAAGTGGATTTTGAAAATAATTCACCACAGACAGCTGGAAGCCTGGAAAAATTGAATCTATAAATAACAGCATAACATATATTTCTCCAATTCAGAATGCATGAGGCTTCATGATCAATTGATCATCAACATATACTAGTTTTCCTTCTATAAACCAGTTGACATGATGGAGAAAATTTAAAATACCAACAATACAATGCATGGTATAATACTTTACAGTGTTAGAACCCATATAATGATCGGTTTAATAAGCTTCTTATATTTATAAAAAATAGGCCAAAACATATGTGCTAGATCAACTAAGAAAAAGAGCCTATATATTCATTTTTTTTCCCTTTCTAGTTATATGCTCCAATGCATACCTTAGATGGTTGCTGACCTTTTTTTACATCCTGCAAGTAAAAAACAATAAAAACATCGTATTAATTTCCAAACTTTGTCATAGGTAGTAAAAAGTTAATCACTTGTCCTAGAAGAAATGAAACATAAACAACCCCAACTTAAAAAGATGATAGACAAACATGAGTTTGTACATCATGTAATGTAAAAGTCTCTCATTTTGTCATATTTTTTAAACTGATCAATATTGACACCACCACGAAAGCAAATGGCCTTTGGGAAATCAGAAAATTTTAAAATAGAAAAAGAAAAAAAAAACTCACGGAGTTGAATCTGTTGTTCCACTTCTGACACAAACAAGGAGTGGAATGAAACTCGGAGAGATGCGTAACAGAGGGAATAACGTGAGTCTTCAGAGACGACAAGTTTCGCCATCGTGCTAATTGCATATCGAAGGAGGTAGAAAGCGCTTGCTGTGGGCGTGAGTCAGAGATCGACCAAAGTTGAAGGAATCTGAAGCTAACGGCGTCGTTTCAAAAGACCAGTTTTCAGGGGGTTTGAGGTAAGGTCACAACTACGCCGAGGTTGTGTCGCTAACCTCGTCTCTTTCTGGCTCTCCTACATCATAGGAATAATGGAATGAGCAGGCTAAAGCCCACAAGACATGGGCCTTAAAGTGTATGTTTTTGGCAATTAAAACATGCACCTTATTACTAGACACACCCCCTTTTCGATTTACTTGCAATTTTATTTTCTTTTAAATATAAAAAACATCTTAACACTATATATGTACCCAAAAGAACATCTCAACACTAATGGATAGTTATTTCATGAATGTGTTACATGTTAACTCCTTGACAAGTGCACCAATTCGTCTAAGTAGTAATCAAAACGGTAAGTCCCGGTGTCGAGTCTACAAGAACTTTGATTGTATTCAAAGTTTGTATATTTATAATTTTAAGCGAACAATAAATTAAATTTTATATTTTTATAATACTAATGCGGAAATATAAAATTCAACATAAATAAAAATAATTAAGCAAAACACATTAAAGAGATAGAACACAAACACTTGGGGTGGTGATTGTCGATTGATGCAGGATATAAAACATGTTAGGAGCTCAGCCTCTCAAAACTACTCTTGATGCAATGTTAGAGATTTTTTATCATTGAATGTTATTCCAATTATTACATTCATCTGTTGACCCACCCTAATCATAATTCCTCATGTGAAAAAGTCTAAATAACCTAATTTTACTCCTAATCCCTTAAGAGCTACTTCAAATAATTTATTTAAGAATAAAGATGCATAATTAAGGCTAAATAGTATCATTCTATCCCTAGGCACGGATTACCTAGATATTTTTTTTCAAGTTCTTAGGGAGAAAACATTTTCCAATGCATAAATCCTACAACATACATGTGCATGAGTGATCAAACCATAAACAAGACAATAAAACTCAAAAGAGACAACAATATCAAAATATCATTAAATAAATAGTGAGAATCATTACATCAAGAGTGTTTGGTTGTTGAGCTCCCAACAATGGATAATTTAACCTCTCATTGTCATGAGATACTTACAAATACAAAAAGGGAACAAGAGGAATGAAAGTGAATGAAAAAAAAATGGAGGAAAAAGGTCCCGGGTGAGTGGATTTTCTCTTTATTTCGTGCCCTAGCTTTTGTTTTATTTGTCCCTTCATTTTTGCACAGTGTTTCTCCTCTTTTTATCTTCAAAATGAGCACAATCATGTTTTTTGACAATAACTATGTGCTAAGCCTGCATGCAAAGTCTAGCTAGCTTAAGTGATCGTGTGTTAAGTCGTCAGATGCATGCTTAGCGCGCATGCACTTTACAACTGACCTCTAGATTGACATTTTACGCTGAGAGGGCACTCTAGTATTGAGCATGCTACTTCAGTTCTTCTACATTTTCCAACCTCCTCTTGTGTCACTTTCTACAAAAAAAAGAACAAAAATACTGTAAATTTACTAAATTTAGCATCCTAGATAAAATTTAGCATAAACTAAATTTTCAACTTTTTAACTCAAAAGAAACGTTAAAAAAGAGAAAATTAGATAATTACTAGGTGATTTAAATATACAAATTAAGTATACACAACAATTATCATTACTAGTGATATTTTGTGAATTTCTACAAATATTAGTATCAACAACAACTAATTATTTGAAAAAAAACAGTTAATTAATATTGAACATTTTATTATTGATTTTAGTAACTTATAAGATTGAAAGAAGTTCTAAACACCTCTAAAATTGGTTTTAAAAGAGCAAATGTAAACCATATGAAGTCAATTATAAATATTAAAGAATTTATCTTTTTTAAGAGAAAAGGTTTAACTTGTTAAAATTATATGATATGTTAATGTATTAATCAAATGTTCTTTTTAGGTAATCAAAGTTTTAAGTAATAAAAAATTGAATTGTGCGAATAAGCAAACAAAACAATATTTTAATTTCAAACATTTAAATATTAAAAAATAAAGTATCATATATACGTGTTTTTTATTAGCATTATCTACCTAGTACTATTTTTTATCAATTCAAGGTCACGTAAGCTAAATTTCAACAAAATTATTTTTTTAAAAATATATTAATTTAAAATACATAAATTTGTAGAATTTAACGTAAACACATGCACAAGAGAACTCTCTTAATTATCAATATTCATTCACCCATTTGAACGGAATACCTGAAAGTTCGCATAGGTTTCCAAAGAGTCCATTTTGAAAAGGTTGCGGGGGAAATTTGCAATATTAGACAATTTCCTTTTGGTAGAAAAATCGAAAGATGAGATTCTATAATAAAGATTTATTTAAAAATTAATTAGAGTGCTTAAAGAATAGATACACCACTGAGATTTCAAATCCAACTGCAAGTTCATTAAAGCATAAATATGTCCCCCACATTTCTAATTATGCACATTTTCATTTTGGCGAAAGGATTGAGCAACCAACATTAGACTAAAATATGCACTTGATTAATGGAATAAAGAGGTGCAATAATCCATATATTTCCATTTCATATGGTTGAACTGAAGCCATATACTTGGCAGATGGCGAGGTTCATCCACCACGAAGTTGAGGAAAAGGTCAACTAAATTTTTGTCTCTGCTTAAGAGGTATCTTCATTTTGGTCGAGTTGTTCTCATGTAGGTCTCTTCCTTTTTTTTTTAATGCAAATGTTTTCTCACGGTCTGTAATAATTTCTGGTAATGTTAGACACCTACAATATTTTCTCTGGCAGCTAGTAAAGTGAGAGAAATAATAAATAAATAAAACCAACTAATCAAGTGCGACTTACTTCATATGAATACATTTTTTAAAAGGACATCACCAACTTGATAATTTTAAAAGCAAAATACAATAATTATATTTGACTAAAAATAAGACTCTTAGCTGGTATTTTTGCTTGATTTGTCATATAGCTGTAAGTGTGTTTTTGATAGGAAAACAAATATATTATTTAAAAGATTAAGAGTAATCCAACTCTTATACCAAAGTCTTAACTCCTTGTACAAATTATTTATAATATGCACTCTATTTATTTGAAAATTAAACGCCAGCATGCACTGTTACATTTGTCAACAACTCGAGAGCATAGTGTGTTTATACTCTCTCATCTCTAATTACAAAATAATTTTCGAAAGTTTATTTTTCCTTTTTTTCACATTTAATTTCTAAATGTATTAATTATTTTTTCTATATACTCTTATTTAATTATTCTATGTTTAAATATTAATAAAAATAATTAAGTGAATACATAGATAAGAAAATGATAATTTTGAAATAATAATACATATAATTGATAAATTTAATATGCTTAATTAATTTTTTAAATAACAATGACTTAATTGAAATGGACTTATATATAATTAGGGACGGAAGATGTATATAACCGCTTACACATATATTTATTATATCTCTAGAAAGACATTTATCCAATAAAATGCGTTAAAATATTTTTTTAAGGGCAAAGTTTAGAAAAGCAAAAGTTAAGGATAAAAGGTGGAATTAATTCTTTTTTTAATAAGTACAGATTGCTTTTAGAATTATCAAACTAATGTATTTTTTTTAAAAAAATTATTCCCATGTGCGGCAAGTTGCAATTTATGAAATTGTCTTTTTTTTTTTTTTAAATGCAAAATAAGTTTCTCACGGTCTATAACAATAATTTCTGGCAATGTTAAACACCTACAATTTTTTTTTCTGGTAGCTAGTAAATTGATAGAAATAAAAAAATAAATCAAGTTCGACTTACTTCAAGTGGATGGATTTTTTATTTAAAGGATATCCAACTTGATAATTTTAAAAGAAAAATGCATTAATTTGGCTTAAAAAGAGAAAGAGTCTTCCCAATATATATTTAAAATATTAATAGTACTCCAAACTTATACCAAAGACAATAAGTAGTTTCTTTTTTTTTTTTTTACAGTCAAAAAAGACGACAAGTCTTTTAAGTCCTTGTACATATATTATTATATATAATGCACTCTAAAAAATTTAAAATAAAACGCCGGCATGCACTATTACAGCGTAGTATGTTTATATATAACAGTATTTTTATTATATGGTCCAGAAAAATATTTATTTGGATTAAATGCGATAAAATAATTTGTTATGGACAATTTTTTTAAAATTAAAAAATTGAGGATGAAAAGTATAATTAATTATTCTTTTTATTAAATTAGTACATTTTGCTTTTAAAGTTATTAAACTAATGTATTTTAAGAAAACATTTATTCCCATGAGACAAGTTGCAATTTATGAAATTGTTTTTCTTTTATTTTTTAATGCAAATGATTTCTCACTGTCTATAATAATAATAATAATAATAATAATAATGATAATAATAATAATAATAATAATAATAATGTAATAATAGTAATAATAACTTCTGGCAATGTTAGATACCTACAATTTTTTCTGGCTGCTAGTAAATTGGTAGAAATAAAAAATAAATCAACTATCAAGTGCGACTCACTTCAAGTGGATAGATTTTTTAAAAGGACACCAGCTTGATAATTTTAAAAGCAAAAGGCATTAATTTGGCTAAAAATATACTCTTATGTATACTAGTGTAAATATTTTTATGTTGTAAAGTAATTAATTAAAAATTACTTTAAATATGATTTTTAAAACAATTATTACAAAATTCAATAATCATATATTTTCTCTATCCTATTATAATTGTTGTCCTAAATTATTTTACATAAATAAAAAAAGAAATAAATAGACGAAAGATAATATTTTTTAATAAAAATAACCTTATTATCATTAATTTATTTTTTGTTTTGGCACCTCATATTATTAATATCTTAAGGGATATAAATGAAAAAAATAATTAATATTATATTAAAAAATTAAAATATTTTGAAAAAATATTTTTTTCTTACACATTAATTATAATGAAACGAAGATACATAATAATATATAATTGAATAATAATACAAAATATACATTACCAATACGTTCTAATTAAATTCTTATAAGTATTAAACATAAAAGTAACAAAAAGATATATAAGACAATATAAAATTATTCAAAACAAACCAATATATTATGATGGAAAGATAACTGACCCCTTGTTTTCTGCCAAAACGGGGTCAGTCAAACATTTATATTTAAAATTTTTTCTCTTTGGCACATCTCTGTCTGGCTTTAAGCGGTTGGATTTTTTTATTTTTTATTTTTCTTGAAGAAGCGCTTTGTTGTTATGATGTATTAGTTGCTAGCAAATTTTTTGCAACATTCCAAAGTATATATATATCCATCCCTTTCTTCAGTTCTTCACATATCATCACAATTGCAATCTCATGATGATTCTCATTAACCAGATGCTTGCTCAACGTCTAGTGTGGCTTTTGGCATGTGCTCTTTGCTCTTTCCCCACAATACACTGTACAATCCTAGAATCAATATGAATCCTCCTAGAAGACTGATCAAAGCAATCATTGAATTAATTAATTGGTAATTTTGATTTAAAAGAGACTAATTAATGTTCTCACACATGGGAGGTGACTTGTCCATGTGCATGAATTAGACCGATCTCGATCTATAGAGAATTGAGTTACGTTAAAACTTAAAATGCATCAATTTCCAATTTATTAATATATAGCCACTAAAGAAAAGAAAAAAGCTGAACGTTTGGAAAATTTATTATTAGTGGAATTAAGTTATACCTTCCCAAACTGATTATCTCACCCAGGATGGTTGCAGAGGCGAAGATTGTCATGATAAGAACTAGTGGAGTTGACATGGCTAGAAACACGGGTCCTTTCTTCTCTATAATCCATGTTTGTAAGTAATATGTGACACCCGTGACCATAATTCCCTATCATGACAAATTAATTTATAGATTAATTTCAAACTCTGGTCCCTCATATATATGTATATATATAGAGAGAGATAAAAGTAATTAAATGAATATAATTGTGAAGTTTAAGAGAATTAATTATACACAATATAATACGGCGAGGAGCCTGGCATTCCAACCCAACTTCCATTGCTCAATGTCCCTTTCTACGGCCAAGGCAATGACCAAAGACTGAATTGAGCTTAAGAAACACTGAATAGTAGTGAAGAGCAGCTTTGAAGGGTATACTTTTATAATAAAAGCCTGGATAGATAAATTAAAATATAAATTAGTAATTATATAAGAATTATTGTGACTTATGAAATGATCACTATATTAAAGGGGAAAATTAAATAAAGGTTACCTGTAGTACAAACCATAGCCCGAAACACGTGTTGGAGAGGATCATGAGGAAGCAACCCTTTATCCATGTACCGGATTGAGCATGACCTTGATGTTGTAGGGTTTTGTGGTAATGCAAAAGGTGATAATAGCTCAAAAATTTCAAAGGAGGACCTTTATAAAAGGCAAGGGTTGCTGCACCAGCCAAGCATGCCACAATGCCTATCAACTTAGCAATCCCAGGGACAGTCTTTATTTTCAAACTCTCAATCCTGAAATGCAAAATTCACATGTGGATTAATAGCATATTACGTGAAACATCAAAATAATTAAAGGCCTATTTAATTGTGAAGTGTTACACAGTTCAAAGCGATCTGTTTTGCTGGGGTTGACCCCAAACACTCTGTACTTTGAAAACCAAACAATACCAGATACTAGTATATTCCAGAAGTTGAAAGAGAAAAAAAATGTTGTATTTCCTGTTGTTGGGGAAAACACAAATTTTTCTTCACGCATGATGAGAGAACACACTATTAAATTAAAAAGGCAAACACCGTAAAGAAATTAAGAGAAGGTCACATAAATTTATTTAATATAGTTTGGCTATTAATTCATGCCTCATACACAAAGTCTTCCTTCACATGACTTTTCTCTCTTCATGCGGCTAGTCTCATCTCTATAATCTCTATTTAAATACTTAGCATGCATCCTAGCTAATCTTAAAAGAGAAAATAAATTTTTAATTTATAAAAAACAGATTTAAATTTAAACAAAATCATAAAGAAAAATATCTTTTTAAATGTAAATAATAATTTAAAGATTTAAAATTAATAATTTGAATTGTTTTTCAAGAATAGTCTGTAAGTACTTTGACCTTGTCACAACATCTGAAAGTCTCTGGCCACACACACAACCTATGCAACTCTTCCTTGACTGCACACACGTACCTGTGTCATATTCCTAAATGTATATCTAGCTTTTATTAGATTGGTGGTGAGCATAATTTTACAGTTACCATGATTTTGCTGTACAACTTTTACCTTAGTAGGAGCGCCAAGAAGAAGGTGATAGCTGGAAGAGAGTTTGAGGTAGCAGCAGCCAAAGTTGCTGAAGTGTAAATAAGGCCGATACCATATAGGTCCAAGGTTAACGTAATCCTGAAATTTAGTATCGTCAACACAATTTTAATGAAGGGGAAAAGTAAAAAAGAACAATCTACTACACCGTCTCCATAGTTTGAATCATCATATAAATAATTAAGATGATGTCAACTTGTGAAGTATAAGCTTCAAATTAACCCATTTCCAGCAATACTCTTCAACGTAATGAATTATGTCAAATCAGTATTTGGACATACCCAATTAAAGAAAGGAAGAAAATCTTGCAGAAGGTCCAAAAAGGCATAGGTGGTGCAGTTTTCCTACATCCAAAATGGTAATTGACATAAAAACTGGCATTAATTTGTTGTACCGGAAAAAGAAGTTGATCATGAGTATATACCATTCGAAGAAGAAAGTGAAAGGGGTCAAAAAGAGGGTTGCTGCTGCCTGTCTATAGAAGACAAAGATGAAACTGTTCATGCCATGATCGAATGCAGCTTTCGAGAGAAGAATCATAGCAGCATATATGATTTGTATGAGAATCACAACCAAATAGGTGTTGTTTCCTTTCATGTTTTGGTCTATGACTTTGAGTGTGATCAGATAAGTATGGTGATGAGATGTTTCAAAACAACACACATGTACAAAGCTAGGTTTGCATTTTAATTAAGCACAACGAAAGGCAATGCTTGAGCCAATAAAAAGCATGTATTATATAGTTCTTGTACGCGGACGTGTGTGTATGGAAGATGATATGCTGCTTTACCTTTGGGACCACCTTCCTTTAATTTATGTGTTGGAGACTTTCTTTTCAATCATATGCATTTCATTCATACCTTCCTGCTTGTTGCCTTCATTGCCCCCAATAAAATTAATGGGAGTCTTCTTTGTTTTAGTCGTGTGTCTTTTTCGTTCTTGTTAATAATAACAGTAAAAAAGACTTAAATCTACTTTTAGTTGTTAAGATATCGCGAATATGCAATTTTGTTTCTTACGAAAATTTAGTTGCACTTACATTTGATTTGCAACGAATTTAAAATTGAACAATTTTAATCTATTATTAGTTTGGCATCCAAAATTAGAAAGAAAAAAAAGTAAATGTGTGACCCTGATAAATAACATGGGTGACTATATATCTTATTCACATATACAATTAATAATATTACAAATAAAGAATAAAATTTACTTTAATACATTTTTAAAATTGAAAATATAACCATTTGAAAAAGTTATTCGAAAGAAATAATTTTCAAAATGAACTTAAATTTTTTATTTTTAATATGATTAATTTCTTATGTAAATAAGTTAGTGACACATGTTATTAATTATGGTCATATTAATATTTATCGTTTAATTTTGGATGGCAGATTAACATTGGAATAAAATTTTGTTCAATTTTAAAAACATTGAGAACTAAATATACAATTAAATTTTTATAGAGATAAAAGTTGCACATTTGCGAAATTATAGCTAGGGACCAAAGTTCAAACGTGAATTAAGCCTAATGAAAAAAATATATGTATGTTGTGTTTGTGTTAAGGTTAAGGAAAGGAAAAGGGTGAAGGTAAAAAAAGTTTTAGATGAATGTTGGGACTTAGGAACATAATTTTAAATTTTTTTATTGATTAAAATTTATTAAAATTTATAAAATTAAGAGAGAAAGTCATTAAATAATATGTAAGAGTAAAGCTATCAAATTTTGTAATTTTTAATATATTTTAATCAACAAAAAAAGTGTGTGTTTTAAAGAGTATATACAATAGGTGTTCCTATTGCATTAGTTTCTCAAATTTTTATATTACTTTCTCGATTCCAAAATAAGTATTATCTTAACTAAGTTATTTTGACAAATCAAGAAAAATTAATAAATATATGAAAGAGAACAGTAATTTTACAAAATTAACCTTATTAAATAGATAAAAGAAAATAATATTAATATTAGATTAAAAATTAATGTGACTTTTATTAGAGGTATTGGTGAAAAAAAAAAAAAGTAAATATCCATTTTTGTTATTGAATTTATTAGGCGTTCACAATTAGAATCCTGAAAAATGAAAACTAAAATTATCCTTGAATTTGTAAAAAAAAGACAAATTAGTATTATTGTTAATTTTTTTGTTAACTCAAATGGTTATAGTGAGTACTATTTATACTTTTATTTTGCACCATATTCATATCCTTATCTCTTAATTCTTTTACGACAAAACGGAGACGGGGACGGAAACTTAAGATTCAAGATATATAATTATTTAAATACTTGTAAATGCTATCTACCTGTTGTGCGACGTATGAGATTTCAATTTTTTTCATACACCAAAATAACTATTTTAATAAATAAAAATATAAAAACAATTTATATAAAATGAAGTATATGTTTGATAATTTGATTCGTTAACGTCATACACCATAATTAATTCAAGATGCTAACGCAGCGCAGCTTGTATGTTTTAACTTTCAAACTTCTATGACTTTAATGAATTCAAGATGCTAACGGAACTCTACACCAAAAAAAGGCTGATGGAACTCCAAGTCTTATACTATATATAGTAAAGTTGTATTAGTATGTCATGTTTATATTATTCTTTGTATATATCAAAGAAACAAAAAAATATTATTTTCTTAATATGACAAAAGAAAATATAAGAAAAGATAGTTAATATGATGAAAAAAGTGAGTTTTAAAAGTGTTACTATATAATAATTATTATGATACTGTAACTAATCCAGGTTTAGAAGAGTAATTACATGTATTAGATACGTTATTAGGTATAAAAATTCTCTATGTTATGATCCTGTAATGAATCTGGGGTCGCGCTCCTAAAGTAGTGTCAATGAGGAACCTGGACTCGTGTGTCCGTGGTGGCACTTTGGGAAAAATGTGTTTACGAGGTAAGAATTCGGAAGGGGGAGATCTCGTGTTTATTAAGAGACCGAGGTAGGAACCCGGAAGGGAGAGAGCTCACGTTTATTAAGAGACCGAGGTAGGAACTTGGAAGGGAGAGACCTCATGTTTATTGAGAGACCAAGGTAGGAACCCGGAAGGGGCAGACCTCACGTTTACTAAGACACCGAGATAGGAACCCGGAAGGGGGAGACCTCGCGTTTATTAAGAGACCGAGGTAGGAATCCGAAAAGGAGAGACCTCGCGTTTATTAAGAGACCAAGGTAGGAATCAGGAAGGGGAAGACCTCGCGTTTATTAAGAGACCGAGGTAGGAACCCAGAAGGGAAATACCTCGCGTTTATTAAGGGACTAAGGTAGGAATCCGAAAGGGGTAGACCTCGCGTTTATTAAGACATCGAGGTAGGAATTCGAAAGGGGGAGACCTCGCGTTTACTAAGAGATTGAGGTAGGAACCTTGAAGGGGGAGACCTCGCGTTTATTAAGGCTTTAGTAAGGTGCCGAGGCATGAACCCGGACGAGGGTTGATCTTGAATTTAGTAAGATGGGAGGGTATGAACCCGAATGAGGGTAGACCTTTAATTGGACTTGTACAAGGTTGTCTGGGTTATGCATGCCGAGCTTGACAAGGTAGACTTAGTGGTATAAATTTGAACCCGATAGTGCCAGAGTGACATCGGAGGCATGTAACACACGTGCCAAAGTCACTTATTTATATATATATATATATATATATGACCATTCCTCAACGTTTCTTGACAGAAACACCATCGTCGTCTTCTTTTCTTTGTTTTCGCCATTTCTTAGAGAGAGAAACTTCATAACCTCTTACCCTCGACCCAAAACCTTTTGCATGTAACTGGAAAGTTGAAAGGAACCACCCAATAGTTAGGTTCCGACCTCAGTTCTTGCTGAAAGTCATCAGGCTGAGAGATCGTTTTCTCCTTGAGTCCCACCAAGTTTCGTTTCACTAGGAAATAAGGCTTTAGGACGTTCAAGCTTGGGGAAGTTGTTCCTCTTAAACATTGTTAGAGAGTGTGATACGAAGGACATTGGTGGTTGTGATCACGAGAGCGAGAGAGAGCGAGTGTAGCATTCGGAGCAGGTAAGCTCTCTGTTCTTGGGAGTTTTTTCCTTGACTGTGTTCCACCATACTCCGAGAGAGTGTTGATTATTGTATATCATGATGCATGTGGTATTAAAATGTTGTATTCTGATTTGACTAATAACATGTATATGATGCATACTGTGATGATATGTTGTATGTATGATGAAATTCTCTGACCAGTAGAATAAATTATGTATGGACTTCCCTTGGAGCCAGACGTGGAGCAACTCCTTGTGATTAATGGATACAAAAACCTGAGAGACTGTGCCCTTAAGTAAATGATCTTTGTCAATGATATATATATATATATATATATATATATATATATGTATGTATGCTATAATTGTGTTGCATTCCTGATGTTGGTAGCAACCAACGGAATGACACCTGTGTTGCGACATACATGTGATGTATTGTATGATATGCCTATTTGATGTTATGTATCATGGAAAGTGAACCAGGGGGAGGAGAGGTCTCCAAGAACCCTGAGTTTACTGAGATTGTATCTCACCCCGGTTGGGGATTATGTCTTGCAGGTGATGAGCGAAGACCGGATGATGCACCTCAAGCCAAGGGACCCGAGTAGGGGAGAGGAGCTCGAATGATACATCCCGGGCTAAGAGGCCGAGTAGTGGCCGGGTTCCATTGAAACCTTAAACATTATTTTGAGAATGTGTTGGCTTGTTGTTGTTTTTTTTTTTTTGTACGTATGGATGTATATTTATGTATACGTGTTATGTATCCGGATAGGAGAAACACAAATGATGTATACTGTTATATATATTTTGGAAACTTATACTACATGAGTCTCGTGTTAATCATCCCTGATGCGAAGTAGGTTTTGTTGGTGACATAGGATGACGTCGTTTTGTTAGTTGCTTCCGAATTAATTAATTAATTAACTAATTCATTATCTTTAATTAATCGTTGAGCTTAACGACCATAAATGAATGTTAATAAACCGGATAAATACGGGACGTTACAATAATATATTGTATGAATTATATTTAATTTCTAAATATACTAAATGTAGATAAAAATTAAAGAACCTTTCTAATACCATTTTCATTTCTAATTATAGTCTTCTATATAAGGAGAGTGTATGACAAATTGAACTTCCGAGTCGTGTGTCGTACAACCAATACCTTGGTTTCATGGTAGTTGTTTTTTAATAAAAAAAAAAAAGGTAATCATATTGCATCAACCAATAACATAAGCTAGAGGATGAGGACACCAACACATCATGGTTTACAATGGACTGGATTTGAGTTGGAATATCCTCAATCCAAACAGAATCAAAAGATGAAAAAGTAAGCTTAACAAGACTATAAAGTGATTTTCAATAAGGATTCTTATAAGTAGATCTTAACATCAAGATCTAATTTTGTTAAAATTTATTATTGGAGCATTTTGTTAGATTTTCATGTAGAGATCCATTTTTTCTACAAGAATTCCTAAAATCTGCAACAATTTAAAAAAAATGAATTTTTACTCTTTCTTTCTCTCCACAATATTCTAGCAGGAAGCAACTGCTAGCAACAATACAAATATGGAGCTTTGAGGAGGAGAAGAACAACCAAATACACAACAACACCAACACCAACATAGATATCAAATCATGGGCGACTAAAAAAGGGAAAAAAAGATCTGGAGAGGGAATGTCACCGTCTTCGAAGGAAAAGAGGAGTGGCACCCTCTTAGGCCTTATTCGTCGGCATAGAGAGGGGCATGGGGCCGAGGACGTGGAGAGGAGAGCAGAGGGAGCGGATGGGGGCAAAGTAGAGGGCGCATGGAGAGGGGAGGTGGATGGCGGAAGAAGGAAAAGGTGCGGGGAGAGGGAGGACCGAGAAAGAAAAAAGGGAGAAAGGGAGGAGAGGGTTGGGGCAAAGAAGGAAAGGGAAAAAAATAGTAAATTAAACTCGTCTCTCCTAAAGTTAGCGTTTATTACACTTACACCCCTTTCCTAAAATCACATTTATTTTGTCTTCCCTGAATAGTCACATTTACTAACAATGTTAATTTTTTGCGAAATGAGCTAAGAAACCTTATCATTCTTGTGCAAGTCTGCTCCTAGCCCAAGTTCACGCCGGGTTTCGCCTATGAAAACACCGTTAACTCGCTCCACACCTCCCTCGTTAACTCCGTCACCTTTGCCAACCACAACAACCTCACCGTCCCCACCTCCTCTGACGTCGTCTACGACCACTTTTAGTGTCGCAGCGACCTCACCAATGATCAATGCTTTCGTTGTGTGTCACATGCGGTTACCCAGCTCAACAACCTCTGCTTCACCTACTATGACGGCACGTTGCAGCTTGATAGCTATTTCGTCAAATACGATAATGCAACCTTCATCGAGGTCAATGACGCGACTATAATACCACTAGATTCTCATTTCTTTCTCCTTTTTCTCGTTATCTTTGACAATGTTAAAGGGTCACAATGTAATAGATGATAAAAAAACAAAGGAATCTTATGTATGATATAAAAAAGGAGTGATATTAAGTGTAATAAGCGCTAACCTCAAAAAATGTGAGTATAATTTATTAAAAAAAAATGAGAGAGAAGAGAGGATGGGCATAGGGAAGGAAGAAAATAAAAAGCAGACGGAGAAGACAAGGGTGGGGAATGCATTAAAAAATATATAATTAATTATTTTAAAATAAATTATAAATAAATATTAGAAGGTATGTTCCTTGTGGAACCTAAAAATGATTTAAGATATCAAAATGAAATTTACTATTAGAGTAAAATATTTAAGAGATCTAAGAGTAATATAATACTACAAAATCCACTAAAATGATAATTAAGATCTCTAAAATAAGATATCTTAATAGAAATGCGTATGTAACATTGTTTCCTATTCTTTTGTATGCTTTACTCTAGGTAGTTGTGAATTTCCCAAAAAGTATCTACAATCCTATAAAATACAAAAATATGTACATTGCTGTTAACTATTCCTGTGCCAAGCTGTATAGACATCTTTACCATCAGATTAAAAAATTGTACACTTCAAAAGAATGTCTTTTGCAAGTTGAAGGCTCCATCTAACTCGCGGAGCTATACAGGCAGTGTTGTAAAAATTGGTTCATATTGGCTGGTCGGACCGGTTAGATTGAAATTCGATGGTCAAATCGGATCGCTTCCATGTTCAGATTGAAAATACAATTGATCCAGGTTGGCCTGGATTGATCCGGTCAAACCCGGCCAGGTTTTCGATTGGACCGATTTGACCTGGCCGGGTTTCCAATTTTTTTTTGGAAAAAAATTGAAAAAAATTGGATTTTTTTAAAAAAAATTTGGATTTTAGAGTATGAATATATTTTTCTTACTCAAATAATGTTTATTATATACTAGTATATAACATATACATATATAATTTTGAATTTGTAATATATATCGAGTCAAATCAAGTCAATTACTGGTCCACCGGTTGAACCACTAACCCATTGACCCACTACCTCGACCGAGTCAATGACTGAATCGGGTTTCATAACTATGATAAAGGGCATGCGGTCGAAAGTGTTTTAAAATTATAAACATATATGTTAATAATAATTAATAGAAAATTATTTATTTCTAATACTTAGCTTTTTTCCCTTTAACTAAGTTAACTTATAATTTAGGATAAGAGCTATTTCTTTTTTTGAAAATTGAAAACCTATCATTTGCTTCTTTTTCTGTCAATTGTAGTTTTAACATTTTCAAAGATTTCTCTTAATTTTTTTCTTAACACAAACTTATAGATTAGTTATTTCTCTTTCTTTCTAATTTTTTATTTTTTAAACACATAAATGTAACTTAGTTTCAACAATATCAATAGACTTATTTTTCACATTTGTACTATTTATCTTCATAAGTATATATGAATTTTTATTTTTGAGTTTTAGTTATATATATATATTATCTCAATTGTATTATTGACTTATTTTTCAGTTTTGATATAAATTCAATAATCCACTAACCTTTTTAAACATTGTTATTGCTCTCTTTTTCACCTTGATATTATTGTTGTGTAACCTATGCTTTCATAAAATTTATGCATGTTCAAGTATATGATTATAGATTTTGTATTTTTATCTGTAATAATTATGAAAAGAATTTATCATTTTTTTATGTAATTGATTATTTTTTTTTCAACTTTGCATTTATATTTTTCAACTTAATATGATATTGCGTATTAAAGATATGCATTAAAATTTATTTGACAAAAGTACCAAAATAATACTTTTTAATAAATATTTACCAATTAGGGGCTATTTGGAAACTATTTACCAATATGGAGTTGTCAAACACACCGGCGTAACTAATTCGTTCGTTAATTTGATCTCTAATTCGTTCGCTAACACTTTTTGCGACAGACTATTGTGGTTTTTTTTTTTTTTTTATGTATCCAACCACAATATTCTGTAGCAAAAAATGTTAGCGACTGAAATAGAGACCAAAATTGGACGTGTTTAATTTTTGACGTAAAATATCATTTAATATTATTAATTATTACTATTTTATCTAATTTTAAAGTATTTTTAGACCGATCTTTATCATAGATATGCTCTTCTTTACTTTTTTAATATTTTTTTATTTAGTATATTTTTTTAATTTTATATGATTTTATTTAATATATTATGAATTTTTGGTATATCTAATTTTTAATATATTATTTTATTTAATATATTTTCTATATTTTTAATATTATTTTTTTAATATAATTTCTAAATTTTTATGTGGTTTTGAAAAAATTGAAAATTTTTATTTTTTTAAATTGTAAATAATTTTTAAACATAGCTTTGCAGTTGGAATGTTGGGAAGATACCATAGTAATCCTGGTATGTATCATTGAAAAGCTGCAAAGAAAGTTCTGAGATATTTGCAAGGTACTAAAGGTCATATGCTTACTTATAGGAGGTCTAGTAACCTTGAAGTGATTGGATACACAAACTCAGATTTTGCAGGATGTGTAGATACAAGAAAATCTACTTATGGTTATCTGTATCTTTAGTTGGAGGAGCTATACCGTGGAAAAGTGCGAAACAGTCTGTAATTACTGTATCCACTATGGAAGCTGAATTTGTGGCATGCTTTGAAGCCATGGTTCAGGCTAAATGGTTGCAGAACTTTATTTCATGGCTTGAATTGATGGACAATATTGATAGGCCGCTGAAAATTTATTTTGGTAATTATGCTTTATTGTGATAATTCTGCAACAGTCTTTCTTTTTTTCTTCTAAAAACGACAAATATTTAAAAGGTGCTAAGCATATGAAATTGAAATACTTTGTCGTTAAAGAAGAGGTTCAGAAACGTAGAGTGTCTATAAAGCATGTTAACACTAATTTTATGTTAGTTGATCCCTTGACGAAGGGATTACCGTCCAAGACATTTATTGGTCATGTATGTAGTATGAACATTATGTCAGTTAATGAATATTGATCATTATTGTAATTATTGACTATTGACACTCTGAATTCAATGATGTTTAAGTTTCTGAAAATTATCTTGTTTTCAAATTTATGTATACATGCAAGTATGAATGATTATTTTGAAAAAAAAAACAGAATTTGTCCTTAATGAAGATATAATAGTATTATTGTGGGACATTATGATGTAAACTTCCATCAAAATATCATATTAAGGAAGAATAACTAATATAGTGGTACATGGAAGGAACTCTGCCGATTTGATGACATATAACCGCCATGACTCTTATTGGTTTTATTTCTGATCATGATTTATGACGAGGCCAATGTATGAAAATTTTAGTTCTATGAATGTGCATTATAATTGTTTTCATTAAATCATGAAATGAAATTTATGACATGAGCCAAGTGGGAGAATGTAAGATTCATCATTGTGGTCATTTAAATAAATGTTAAAGATAACTGTTGATACAACAGTTATAAATAGGAATCTAGAAAATCGAATATATTCATCGTCTGTCCATGAGAGTTGTTGTATCTCATCTCTATCAAAGAAAATACAATAATTGAAAGGGTCAAGATTCTGAGAAAATATTTTACCATTAAAGATCTTCCACAATTATAAACAAAGATATATTTATATAAAACTCATGAATTCTCGAGATCTTTTTTATATTTTTGATATGATCATTATTAAACATAAAATTATAAATTATTGCTTACAACCGATTAAGCAGTTTTGGTTTCATGCTTATATTTGGTGGAATCATCTAAAAATGACATGAGACTTCGAATGATTGTGTAGTATTTGATGAATTAGCGCTTTGCACTTTTTTCTTCAATTCATCTAATGTGATTTTCGCAATATACTATTCACCTATGACATTATTTCCTGTTTCTGTCTCCTCTAACTTCCGTGGTTTATACCAAACAAAGCGAAAAGTAATGAAAAGATATTGTGTGAGAATATAAATTATTCAAAATAAAATAATGCCTTACAATCCAATATATTGACTCCTATTGTTTTTGGCCTAAAAGGGGTCAGTCAAACATTTACATTTAAATTCGCTCTTTCGCACAATTCGCATACTTAAAAGAGCTTTAATGTTATGATGGTATTTGTTGTTGGCAAAATTTTGGCAACACTCTGGAAGAATATATTTCCTCTTCTCGCATATCATCGCAATCTCATGACGTACTCTTATTAACCCGATGATGTCTGCTCCACGTCCAATGTGGCTTTTGGCATGTGCTCCCTGTTCTTTCCCCACAATACGCTGTATAGTCCTAGAATCAATACGAAGCCTCCTAGAAGACTGATCAAAGCAATAACTGAATTAATTAATCGGTAATTTTAATTTAAAGGAGAGACCAATATATTGTCACGTGTACTTTTTGATTATATTCCATCACAATAACACATAACACATGGTAAGTGTCTTGTGCAGGAAGGAATTAGACCGATCAGAGTATTGAATTAGAGTAAAACTTAATGGATCAATTTGCAATTTATAAATAGCAATTAAACTTTGGAAAATTTATTAGTGGAACTAAGTTGTACCTTCCCAAACTGATTATCTCACCCAACACAGCTGCAGACGCGAAGATTGTGATAATGAGAGCCAATGGAGTTGACATGGCTAGAAACACGGGTCCTTTCTTTTCAATGACCCATGTTTGTAAGTAATATGTGACACCCGTGACCATAATTCCCTATCATGACAAATTAATTGCGATAAGTCTATGGATTATAAATCTATGTCCTCCACATATGTATATAGAGATAAAAGTCATGAATTAATCAATTTAATTGGGAAGATTTAAGAGGATTACGCAATATAGTACGGCGAGGAGCCTGACATTCCAACCCAACTTCCATTGCTCAATGTCCCTTTCTACGGCCAAGGCAATGACAAAAGACTGAATTGAACTTAAGAAACACTGAATAGTTGTGAAGAGCAGCTTTGAAGGGTACCCTTTTATAATAAAAGCCTGGATAGATAAAATAGTAATTAGTAATTATGAATTATTGTGACTTCTGATGAATTGATCACTAGCTAATAAATTAAAGAGGAAAAATAAAATTACCTGCAGCACAAGCCATAGCCCGAAAAAAGTGTTGGAGAGGAGCATGAGGAAACAACCCTTTACCCATGCACCGGATTGAGCATGACCTTGATGTGTTAAGCTTTTATGGTAATCCAAAAGGTGATAATGGCTTAGAAATTTTAAAGAAGGGCCTTTATAAAAGGCAAGGGTTGCTGCACCAGTCAAGCATGCCACAACGCCTATCAACTTAGCAATTCCAGGGGTCGTCTTTATTTTCAAACTCTCAATCCTGAAATTGAAAATTCACATGTGAATTATAATAGCATATTACGTGAAAGTTCAAAATAATTAAAAGCCTATTTAATTAGAGTAATTATATTTCTCTCTTCCTGTCACATTACATCATCAATCAATTCAATAACTTGTTTTTCCTTTCTTTCTTTTTTCTTTTAAGTTATAGACAACTTAAAATTGTCAAAAAGAACATTTTTCATTTAATTATGAAGTGTCACACAGTTCATCCATTTTGTTGAGGTTGACGCCATACACTCTGTAGTGCAATGCATGGCGAAAATTCAAGTAATCATGCCATAGGAGTTTCTTCTTTACTTCATTCCCAACTGTCTCACTTAGAGCATTTACAATTAAAAAATCTACTAAAGTTTCTTTACAACATTTTTAATAATATTTCACATTACTATCACATTATATTTCTTTAAGCAACTTGTTCAATCTTTTTCTCTAACCAAAGAAACTCACTAAAAGTTTCTCAAATAAAACTCTCCAATAAAACAAAAGTGATACTATAGTAATATACTTTTACAGAGTGCCCACAGCTTTTAGATGAGGAACGCTTGATGTGCAAAGCAACCACAAGGTCAAATGGATCTCGAGTGTTACTCTCTAATGACACATTTTCATTTGTGAGTTTCTAATTATTGTAGGCGTTAGTAGAGAAACTCCCAATGAAGTTGCTCTCAATATGCTAAAACCAAAGAACTAAACGAGTGATTTTTCTCTTTCAAAGGAATGTTTTACTTAATCTAGTAAAAAAAAGAGGAGTGCTATAATCATTAATAAAAAAATTTAATGACTAAAACTCTGATAAAATATGTGCATATAAACTATTAAATTTTTAAAATTTAATGCTAATTACAGGGGGAAACCAAATTAAAAGATACCAAATAATTCCAAAAGTTGAAAGAGAAAAGTAATGCTGTCTTCCCTGTAGCTAGTAAGTACTTGACCTTGTTACAATACCTGTCTTGTCACACACACAATCTATGCAACACTTCCTTAATTGCGCGAGCACACACACGTGTCGTATTCTTAAATATATCTTCCATTAGTGATGGATCCGATGGGGATGAATCTCCACAGTCAACACCTCTCTAGAGTTTTAATTTCTTTTTTTTTTTTTTTTTAGTTTTCCAAATAATTATTAATTTGAAGTTCATCACCTAAATCTTAGCAACAACACAATTAATATGTAGGTTTCTTTTGGAGGTGAGCTAAGCTTATATTGGAAGTTAGGCCAGCTCAACCTTTTGACACCGTTGCACAAATTATAGAAACATAATTAATGACAAAAAAAATACCAGGTGAGGAATCACTTGAAAGATTTACAATTGGAAATATATAAGGATGGAATCTCAAATTTGATATCTTCTTTTAAAGTGCTTTATGTTTATCTTTTTCTGCTTTTGATGTCAATCGTCAAGCAGGTATCTTCATATAATATATATATATATATATATATATATATATATATATATATATATAAAGTATATACCTGTCAAGTTCTCTTTGTTTAAATTTTACTACGTATCCGCTATAAACGGTCACATGATCTACAAGAAAGCTACATGTGCTTAATTAATTATACTTTCACTAGAGAACAGGAATCTGGCTAAACAGTAAAAAAAAAAAAGCATATGGGTTTTATTAGGTGCGCTCCGAGTGTAATTCATATAGATGTAATGTAATATCTTAGAATGTGGGGACTTAGGTTTTTCCAATAATATAATAGCTTAGAACTGGAATCTTAATCACCTTTAAGAGATCATTAGTGGTCGAACAAGTTTTGTTTGACAAGAAATAGCACGATTCCTTTGAATTGTTTGCGACCGAGATGCATGGGCTCAAAGTTAGATTTGACTTAAAAGGTGGAATAACTAATTACTATATATTGAATAAAATATTGCAAAGCAATCATATGATCCTGAAATTTTACCTTAGTAGGAGTGCCAAGAAGAAGGTGATAGCTGGAAGGCAGTTTGTGGTAGCAGCAGCCAAAGTTGCTGAGGTGTAAATAAGGCCGATGCCATATATGTCCAAGCTTAAAGTAATCCTGAAATTTAGTATCACCAACACAATTTTACTGAAGGGTAAAGGTAAAAAAGAACAATCTACTAGGCCATCTCCATAGTTTGAATCATATATAGGCATGTTTGTATTGCCCTTGCCCCTTGGAATTGTGGCAGCATGAAATCCAATGCTCCTTCACCGCAGAAGTAACAAGGGAATGCTTTTGGAAACGTAGAAGCAATCCAAACATGCACTATATAATTAAGTTCATGTGAACTTATAAAGTATAAGCTTCAAACCCATTTTCAACAATACTCTTCAACTTAATTTAATGCATTATAGATGTCACTTTAGTATTTGGGCATTACCCAAATAAAGAAAGGAAGAAAATCTTGCAGAAGGTCCAAAAGGGCATAGGTGGTGCAGTTTTCCTACAGTCAAAATAGGTTTGAGAGTTAAAAATTGGCATTGTTAAAGAAGTTGATCGAATAATTAAGATTGATATAATCATCAAGGAGATCATGATCGAGTATAAATAAGACATTAATTTCTACATACCATTCGAAGAAGAAAGTGAAAGGGGTCAGAAAGAGGGTTGCTAGAGCCTGTCTATAGAAGACAAAGATGAAATTGTTCATGCCATGATCGAATGCAGCCTTTGAGAGAAGAAACATAGCAGCATATATGGCTTGTATAAGAATCACAACCAAATAAGGGTTGTTTCCTTTCATTTTTTGGTCTATGGCTTTGAGTGTGATCAGGTAAGTGTGGTGATGAGATGTTTCAAAACAACACAAATATATATATGTACAAAGGTTTTCCTTTTAAGCACAATGAAAGGCAATGCTTGAACCATTGAAAAGCATATTAGCTCTTCTACGCGGACGTGTGTGTAGGGAAGATGATATGCTGCTTTACCTTTGGGACCACCTCTCTTTATTAGTGTTGGAGACTAGAAGGTGGCACACTACCCTTCTTTGCAATTTTCCCATGCATTCATTCATACCTTCCTACTTGTTAACTTTAATTGCCCCAAAATTAATTGGGGCCTTCTTTGTTTTTGTCATGTGCCTTTTTCATTCTTTTTAATTAAAAAAAACTTCTTTTGTTTGTGTTTATAAGTTTAAGGAAAGGAGAAGAGTGAGGGTAAAAAAAGTTTTATTTCATTTTTTTTTTGCACCATATTCATTGTTGGAAATCGACAATCACACACAAATCGAAAAAACAGAAAAGAGAATAGGAAAGAGAAATATGACACAGTATTTTACCCTGGTTCACCCAATGTAGGCTACGTCCAGCTTGTCTGTACTATAATCTCCTCACCGCCACTCGTTACAAGTCACTCGGTTTACAAGGGGAATATAAATAGGATTAAAAGAAACCCTAACAGTAGCTATTCATGGGCCCTAGTCCAAACTACTAATAAAAGTAAAATATTACAAAGAATCAGAGGCTCACAACAGTACCTAGCCTCTACGGGACCCCAGTTGGCTTTCTGCTGACCCCGCCAACAAGAAGGGTTGTCATCTGACTGCGAAAGATGAGTCATATCCAACATTCATATCCTTCTTCTCTCCTTTTACTATAAAAAGGTAATGGGGGAGGGGAACTTAAAATTGAAGATATGCTTGTTTAAATATTTGTAAATCATTCCTCGGAAAGTAAACAAGGAATGCAATATTCTCATGTGACGTATAAAGTTTAAAAATAATAATATTTTTAAGTATGAGATTTGTTAGTGTATTTCAACATTTTTTTTAGTTAGTATATGGTAACAAGTTATGTCGTAATTTAGTAAAATATTTAGTTATAACTTACTAAAATTAAGCATATATGTTAATAAATTCCATAAGTATTTATTAATGCACATTGACTTATTTTTTAGTTAGAGGATGTAAGCAAATTATATCATCAGTTATATTTTAAGATAATTTTTAATTATAATTTGTTAACATTAAAAAATGTGTGGATAGATTAGCAAACATCTTTAATATTGTTTATTCTTGTAAAGTCAAATTGTTATGATTAATTTGATTTTCATTGCTAGGATTAGGCATGATAACGGGACGGGACGGGAGCGGATATTACATTCCCCGTTCTCACCCCCGACTCAAAAACCATTTCCC